>PITA01026604.1:0-22374 GCA_004023965.1 Spilogale gracilis
CTGCCCAATTCCCACCCTGTGACTCAAAATCAGAAGCAGTTTAACTCACCAAGAAAGGAATATTTAACGGTGACTTCTTCATAAGATTTACTTGGGAGTATTCCATAACAATTATTATCTAAAAATTCCAAACCATAGTTTTTTTAATTACCTACTTCGAGTCAAGTTTTTTTTTAAAGATGTATTTATTTTTTGAGAGAGTGAGCAGTGGGGAAGGGGACATGCAGAAGGAGAGAGAAACTCACCCAGACTTCCCAGCTAAGAACAGAGCCTGATGCAGGGCTCGATGTCAGGACCCTGAGAAGATGACATGCGCTGAAACCAAGAATAGGACCCTTAACCAACTAATCTACTCAGGCACCCATTCCATCAAGTTTTCTAATGAAAAAAGTAAAATCACACATAGTCAGGAGAAAATGCGTATATACATGCAGGCTCTACTTGTCATATGAACTGATATGTTGCCACTCGATTTCTGATTCCACTTATTCAGGAAAAGATGATCACTTCCCTGTTCCAAAGAGTAAAAAACTGAAAAAGCCAGAACTGCATTCGAGTTTCTGTTTCAGAAAAAGCTGCTGTCAATTTAAGAGATTATTTTCTGAGTTGAAAAAAGTGCCACAAAAGCGATATAGGCAAAAGACAGCCAATCTTTCTGACTGAAGAAAACCAACCCATCAGTCAATTTTTCTGTATCCCATGGAAAACTGGACATGAACTTCAGCTGTCTGCTGGCCCCTGGTTTCCAGCCTAGTTGACACTCCCGTATAGCTCATGAGCTACCCTTTCAGAGTGCATTTGTAGCATTAAGACTGGTCTTTTGTTCTCATCCTGACTTGAACAAACTGAGAACCCTCTGGGGCTCCATCTTTGGTAATGAGTACAGTCCCGACAGGCTAGCAAGCATCAAGGGCTGAAGCCATGTTTAAAAACAAAATTACAGGGGCGCCTGGGTGGTTCAGTCCGTTAAGCGTCTGCCTTCGGCTTGGTTCATGATCCCAGAATCCTGGGATCCAGCCCCACATCGGGCTCCCTGCTCAGCGGGGAGCTGCTTCTCCCTCTCCCTCTGCCTGCCTCTCCCCCTGCTTATGTGCTCACTGTCTCTGTCAAAAAAATAAATAAAAACAGAATTACAAAATAGACATGTGAGCTACACTCACCAGAGCAAATAAAAAGTCAGAAGGTAGGATTTTGAAAAACTGAAATACCACTGTTTTTCTGGCAGCTTGCTTAAGTTCAATATACTTTAAGTAAAAAAGATCAACATAATTCTATTTTGAGCAGATGATTTCAACGGTCTGTTAACAAATGTTTATCAAATCTTCTACTTGGGTTTTATAGACCCTGAAGGAGTCTTGGGCAGGATACAGAAATGCTCTGGAATTATAATCTAGTAGGTAAGAGAAATATACAAAAAAGTAACCATCTTACAGTACAGGATGTGAAAAGTCATATGGAGTGGGCATAAAAACTGTTATGGAAACATAGATGAGAATGAAAATTCTGGTTGCTAGACCCAGGAAAAGCTGAGCAGAGAGAGGACACCTGAGATAAGCCCGAAGGAGGACAGGATCTCAGGGCATAATGATCTAAACCCATCACAGCATGAACAAATAGGGACTATGCTCCAAAGTGGCAAGTAGGCTCCAGGTAGAACATCTGGAACATTGGGTCAGACTATTTACTTGCTAATCATCTTAGCTCTGAGTGACAGAAGCCCAGCACCAACCTCCTTTGGGCCAAGGAGATCGGCTCAGTGGTTGTTTGGCTCATAAAACTGAACTGAATTTGATTCAGGCATGTTTCCATCTCAGCACACCTCAAGGACAATGGAGCCTCTCCTAGGGATGCTGGAACATACATATTTAAAGGTTCTCAGGGGTCTTGCAAAAAGACCTGCAGGTGAAGCTAGAATAATGACTTCCAGTCTTGACTTACCTGGCAGCTCACCGAAGCCCACTGGTCCGCACATTTGCACCTGGGAAGTGGGAGTGCACCTTATACGGCTAGGAGGTTACAGACCCTCCCTAGGTACAAAATGATGCTGTAGAAATGGACTGGCCAAAAGTATAAGATAACTAGACTACTGAACTCAGAAAAATATGGTCAAGCATCCAAATTCTTTCCTGAGGAAGGGTAAGGAGATTGGGGGGCACAATATGTTTGCAAGTATGCATGCACACACAAAATCAAGAAATGTGCAAATAATCTGAACAAGCCATTTCAACAGAAAAAAGAAAATGCCAAAGAGCATGTCACGTTTCATCTTCCCATCATTTTCAGGAAATGCCAACAAAGTAAAAATGAAAAATGCAACAATAGTTTTTCCATGTACTAAAGCCAGCTGCTCCTCCCTTAACAGGACACCACTGTTTAAATAACAGTAATAAAATCCAGAGGTCCATCATAAATAATAAAATGCTTTATGAAGAGGAGAAACTAATTTCATCCATTCTAAATAAAATACAGAAGTTTCCGGGCAAAGCTGCCAAAACAAATGAAGAAGAAAATAGTTTTTAGTAGCAAAAATCCTCTCCCAATATACCTTTTCTTTCTTGTTTGTTATTTCAGAGAGCAAAGGAGAATGAGGACTATAGACTGTCACTTATATTATCCAAGGCAAAGATTCATTCATCCATCCATATGACAAGCTTTAATGAACAGTTCCTACATGCTGAGAAAGATGCTGGGGAAAAGAAATATGAAATAGTTTTGCTGTTGGGGATGTAAATTCAGCAGGAATAAAATCCACCAACATTTTGTAAATGTAAGAAAAAAATTATTCCTATTAATCCAACTGTCACTCAGCACAACCCTTGGAAGAAACTATTGCCTTACAGATTTGGAAACTGAGGTGCACTCAAGCAATGCACGCAAGTGTGTAAAACTAGCTGTTGGAGCCAGGATTCTGCCCCAATGCCCATCCCCCAGACTGGGAGGAGGCTTTCCTTCAACATCTCCACACAAGCTGCTGAGCTCACTTCATTTGCATGGAAAATCCCATTTGGGCATCCAGTTCCTCTTGGCTTGCAGTTAGAAAACAGTCTAAATAGGACTCTCTAACAGGGCATTAAAGTAGGTATAGCAAGAACTCGTCCACATGCAAGAAGAGATGGAAACACAATGACAGAAGGAAGGCTCAGATCACCTCTCCCAGCCATGACAGGTACAGTCAACAAAATCTAGCCAAACGTCAACCTCACTCGTAATTTTCATGATGAAAATAAGAGTGCCATTCCTCCTCCACGTGAAGTGGGCATAAGTGCTTACAAGGGGAAAAAAACCAGTGTTTGCATTTTGGAGTGGATTTTTTACTGTGCATGTCCTTTGATGCAAGGATCCCACTTGTGGGAGGGTGGTAAAAGGTCCTCAGTTAGGCTCAAAAGCCTTGAGTCACTGCTCTCTCTCCTTTGTCTTCTATATCTGACTACTTACCACATCCAGCCAATTTCACTTTCCAAATGACTCTGACATCTACTTCTCACCACACTGCCACTGTGGAACACCGAGGTTTTCCTCTGGCGAATACTAGCCTCCTTGCTCATCTCTTCACTTCCGACTTTTCACTACTAAATTGCATTCTGTATCTGCATCTCAATACACTTTCAAAGCACATTTCCAACAGAATCACTGTGATGGTAAAAAAAAAAAAAAAAAAAAAATCAGTGGTTTTTCACTGCTTTTCAAATGAAGAAACCTTTTCCTAGCTGGGAAGGCATACCGAGATAAGACACACCTTTACCTGCTACATCTTCCTGGGACAAAATAGGGGAGATGCAATTCTCAAAACAAACCTCAAGTTATCAAGGATGTTATTCCCGCAATAATCTATGTGAAGGATTTCTTCTTTAATACCCATAACACTATTCTCACATCTCTTTTAAATCAGATGATGTTCTAGCTTAAATTATTTGCAACCTTGGGTTATTCCTACTGAATTGTGTACTCCTTGGAAATAGCCTGTGTCTTCTTTTTCTTTGTGTCTGCTTTCAGTGGGGTTTCCTTGAGGCAGAGCCTGAGATGAGGATTCTTGCAAAAAATTTATAGAAGCAATACTTTTTAGAAGAAAGTAGGGGAATGAGGAAAGCAAGATACACAGTAGAAGGAGCAAGGAAAAGTTGTAGCTCCAAGCGAAGTCTAGCTTCAGCCTGATCCTATGGGAGCTCCAAAACACAGACCCACAGAGACTGTCCCTTCTGAGGTGGCAAAGCTGGGCAGTCATTTACTGCATGCATGACTTACTGTCCATAGGCTGCTTCCAAAGGAAGTATAACTTCCCAGGTATATCTGGTTTAGGGGTTTCCCAAGAGCCACAGAGCATAGGTTGAAGAAGATCACAGGTGTAAACCTTAAAAAGTAAAGTCCACAACAGCTGGGGGACAGGTACATCCAACTAGTAAAGAAGTTCTGAAGAGTGAACTTACATTTCCTGCTGCAGAATCCCTAAAACACCGGCAACAGCACAGAGCCAAGAGCGGATTTTGGATGCATGGTAAGTAGCTGCTGAAAAGAACTATCCGTGTGAAGAAAAGACTTTATTCTGCTATTTGAAGTACACTAGCACATTCTTACAAATAGCATACTTCCATACTTAGATCAGGCTGCTCTATCAAAGTGGCTCAGTTGGTTAAGCGACTGCCTTCGGCTCAGGTCATGATCCCGGAGACCCGGGATCGAGTTCCACGTTGGGCTTCCTGCTCGGCAGGAAGCCTGCTTCTTCCTCTCTCACTCCCCCTGCTTGTGTTCCCTCTCTGGCTGTGTTTCTCTCTGTCAAATAAATGAAATCTTAAAAAAAAAAAAAAAAAGTGTGAACGGATTGGGTGGCCTGAAACACCAGATGCTTATTTCTCACAGTCCTGGACCCTCAAAGTCTGAGATCGGGCTGCCAGTGTGGCTGATTTCTGGGGAGGACCTTCTGGTCCAAGATGGCCTATTTCTCATTATATCAACATATGGCCAAGGGAGGGCAAGGTAGTCTCTGGCCTCTTCTTGTAAGGGAACTAATCTCAATAAGGAGGGCTCCACCCTACCCATATGGTCACCTCCCAAAGGCTCTACCTCCAAATACCATCCCATCAGGGATTCATTTCAGCATATGAATGGGGACACAGACACAAACATTCAGTCAGTAACCAGTAATGTTTGCTCTTCCCCAAGAAAACAAACAAGTAAATAGAAAAAAAAAAAAAAATGCACGCACGGAACTGTTATGTCACATTTTCCTGATTTAAAGTAATTTTTTGGGGGGCGGTGCCCCTGGGTGGCTCAGTTGGTTAAGCATCTGCCTTCAGCTTGGGTCATGATGCCAGGTCCTGGGATTGAGCCCCACATCAGGTTCCCTGCTGAGAGTGGAGTCTCTCTCTCCCTCTCTCTCTGCTGCCCCCCCATGCTCACTCAATCTCTCTCTCAAAAAAAAGGAATCTTAAAAAAATAAGTTTTTGTACTCACTATCAAATCTGAGTTCATATGTTTAATTTTAAATTAATTCATACCCATGGAAAATGGAACATTTGCCACTCTTAGAGTTCTAAGAAAGATTAGTGAAAACACTGAGGGCAATTTCTGCTGAAAGTGATCATTTCATTCTTAAGGACAGAATGTCACTCGTGACCCTATCGAGCTACCGATTATGGCAATAAATATTTACAGAAGGAGCCCAGTCTTTCCCTGCAAACCCAAGAGAGTCTCTTAGCTATAGTCAATCACCTTCCAAGTTTAAGGTCTACTTTGGATCCATGAGTAATAAAGGAACAAATGATATTTCAGTAGGTAGCATATTAAATCCATCGCTGGCAAGTATTTCTCCTTTCAATTATATCATGTTTAAATCAATGTCTTGGATAAATCAATATGGCATCACTTTAAAAGTGTTAATAAAAAATGGCTAAAATAAAATGCAGATGCTAAGGAAACTCTAACCATGTAATTTTTACTTGCAGTATTTCACCAAGCATACTTTGAATGCCAGCAATGTGCAAATCATTTCACTGAGAGCTACTGTGAGCATCTAGGACTTGTTTCCTGCCTTCCAGATGGCTACAATCTAGTCAGGCAGATAATTAATGCACTAATAATCGACAAGGAACGATATAATTAACTTACCAAAATGCGTCACTCCCCTGACAAAGTCTGGTTCTATTTCCCCAACACCTATGTTAAAAAGTACAAATTCCTGAGCATCCAAAACCTTTCATGATCTGAGCCCCGCTCATCTTTCTACTTATTGGTTTTATTTTCTCAGAACATCATTTACTGGACACCACATTTGTGCCAGGCAAGAAAGGGTTGGTAGACACGCTCCATATCAGCTCGCTTTTGCCACTTTCAGCTCTGTCACCCTTCCCACCCTTCCCTTGCACGCATGTTAAACTCCAACCATTGCCAGGACCAGTCACTGAACTTCCTCTCTCTTTCTTTCAAGAGAGTGCAAGCAGGAGCAGGATGGGGGCAGATGCAGAGGGAGAGAGGGAATCAAGCAGAGTCCCTGCTGAGCACAGAGGCCCACACGGGGCTCAATCTCATGACCATGAGACCAGGACCTGTGCGGAAATCAAGGGTTAGCGCTGAATGGACTGCATCACCAAGGTGTCCCTGAATTTCTAACCTCTATAATTCCGGCCACGTGCTTTTCCTCCCACTTGCTATGCTTTACCCCATATTTCTCACCCAGTACATCTTCCAATCCTTCAAGCTTGAGTCCACAAGCTACCACTCAAAGCTGTACTTCCTGATACCTACTATTCAAAATTGGTCCTTCTCTCTCTTATATGTCCTCAGCATTCCATAGCCTTTCTCTGCCTTGGCTTACATTATTGAGTAAGTAATAATTACTATTGGAGAGTTCAAAGAGGAAACAGCTCTCCTGCATTCAAATCATGTGAGGGGGGTTTATTTAGAAGAGGACTATGAACAGAGGTGTGGGAGGGAGGCAGAGGAACCACAGGGATCAGCACATAACCAGGGACTAGCCGTCTCTATTCACGGCCAAAGGGAGAGGTCTGGTTGGATAAGGAGAGGGTCCACAGCGGAGGCTACCTTTGGAGGAGCAGGGACACCCCACAGGGGAATGCTGCCATGCCTAGGAGCATCCCAGGGAGAAGCAACACCTAATCTCACTTTCTCCCCTCCCCCTTCCCTACTGCTGGGCTGCTTCCACAGCAGACTGATCCCACCAAGATGAAGAAGACCAGGGAGCCCTGGCAGGTGGTCAGTGCAGGGCACTGTGCTGGGGCAGACAATGTGGCCGGTCAGGGTAGAGAGCAAGGGTGCAGGGGTGAAGGGAAGGAACCTGTCACACTTCTCACACCTGCCCACTTTTCCAGACTCTGAACTCTTTAAAGTCTGACTCCCCCTATAAGCTTGCTCTTTAGGGCAATGTCCAGACCGTAAATGTTTATCAAGTACTTTCTTCATGGACACTGAGTTGAAAGAGTAGTGCAAAGGGACACTGAATTCAGGAGAACCAGGGGTTACATATGACGAAGAGCAAAAAGCACGGGAATACAGGAGTTATCTCTGTGAAAGATGCTGATTGCTGAGTTATTACTCCAGCAACACTAGTCTGATCCCTCACTTCCCAACCTTTCCAGACTGACGATGGGCACAGCCATTTGGTTGGTTGGTTCCAACGGAAAACAGTTTCTCGTGTAATTCATCTATTTGCAATTTTTACCCCTGGAAAGGGAATGAGAAATAAAAGATGCTTCGACAATCAGATTTCAATCATCCATTTGCACTTCTCAGTTTGCACTATTGTCTCTTCTCAAAGATGATGTTACTCCTTATCTCCTTCTCCAGAGAATCTGAATCACATTTCCAAAAGTGCTAATGGAGTAATTCTTGATTTTTTTTTTCTGTGTGATAATTTACTGGAGGAAGATCATGGATTAAGGAAATCTACAGATGACCCCAAATCCTACTTAAGGGTTTCAACAACCTCTTCTCCCAAACCTTTAAATACAACCATCACTCCTGACATAATTGACTGACTGAGGCCTCACTAACTTTCAACCTGAATATTCTTATCGAGGAGCAGGTGTTGGAAATGGCCAAAAGGCTGGCAGCAAAGGAAAAATAGTAAAGGTCTGAATCAGCTATAAACTGGGTAAGCAGTCACTGAACTATTGAGCTGAGAGTGTGACGGAGTACTCGCCCATCAACACTTTAATGCAATTTTTATAGATGCTCTGCCGGTTGTAAAGAAAATCACTGGCTCTTATCATAATACCGCATTGTTCTGGAGATGGAGACTTTTCCCACTGGCACCCTGAGCACTCCCGATTAACTTACACCTGTTTACGGGAGAACAGCTCTCGAGCATTTAAACCAAAGACTGAATCTGACTGTGTATTTATTTGAATGGAAGATGTGGTCTCGAGTTTTACAGGCTTTCCAGGACGTGGGCCCAAATATCTCCCCTTCAACCACCAGACCTGAGACGAGACACATCCGTGCACACACAAGAAGCGTGAGGATCACAGGAGGTCTACCATCACATGGAGAAGAAAGGAAGGAGGGATAAGATGATTCTAGTTGGGACTAAGAAAGCCATGAGGCTCATCACCATACAGGAAGCAAAAATCCATCACCCACAGTATCCGACCATCCACCGATAGCCATGGCTGCTGACTTCAAACTTCTCTTTGCTGGTCAGTGCATCATGTGTTTCTAAATTTTTTTTAAAGATTTTATTTATATTTATTTGACAGGGGGAGCAGAAGTGGGAGAGGGAGAAGCAGACTCCCGACTGAGCAAGGAGCCTGATGCAGGACTCGATCCCAGGATCCTGGGATCATGACCTGAGCTGAAGGCAGATGCTTAATCGACTGAGCCACCCAGGTGCCCCAAATCACGTGTGTCATGAACAAAATCATGTAATGTGAAATGAAGGCCTGGAGACTAAAAGCTCCATGGGGTGTCCTGCCATTCATGGAAACACACATACAATCCAATGGTTGTCCAAGCGGTGGCTCCCGCCCTCTTTCCCCCAACCCTCCCCTTTTACTCAGAGTCAGTCCCCTTCAAATAGCCCCTTTTTATTTCAACCTGGCTACACTAGAGAAGGTACACCAGGGGCAAAGAGCCTTTTCATAATGTGTCCTAAGTGTATGCACTGAGTATATTTCCACACATTCGCCCCTTGGTCCTGTGGACACATTACTACCTCACAATAGACACAGCTTCCCAGAAGGCACCCCAGATACTCTATCTCCTTTTTGACAGTTTCCATTCTTGCCTTCCTGAAATGTATTCATCTATGCCTCCCACAGTTACCACTACTCATTTGACAGGTGTTTCTAATGATTTATTTTTATTTGTATTTTTTTTTTTTTAGAGAAAATGTTTGAGCAGGCGACGGAGGCAAAAGGAGAATTCCAAGCAGGCTGCATGCCCAGCTTGGACCTGATGCAGTGCTGGATCCCATGACCCTGAGATCATGATGTAGGCTGAAATTAAGAGTCAGACACTTAACCAACTGAGCCACCCATGCGCCCAGGTGTTCCTAATGATTTCTACGAGATAGTAACCGTGCCAGGTACTGTAGGATCAGAGACTGTGCTTAAGGCCCCACTGAAGAAATGATATGTATTAATAAGCAGACAAGCAAGACATATAAGCCAAAGTTGGGATTTAGGTTGAGTGCTTTGGGGGACAAAGGAGATATTACTGTGCTTGCTATGAAATGCAAATTTATTCCAATGCTGCTAATCTAATATTAAGGAACAGTTTAAGCGGAAAGTAAACATCACATTCGCTTCTGGATAATTTTGTTTGAAGAAAACTGCACCCGGTTGAATTGAGTCGTCTAAGAGCACAAAAAAATACATCTGTCACATACCTCAAATGTTTCCCAGCTACCTTGGCGTGTTGTGAATCACACACACCCACATTTGGGGTTACAAGTTTCCGTCTGGATTCAGACCGTTTTCCTCCTAGCACTTCACGTGTAACTCAGAAGCTGCAATCCTTCCAACACTTACTTACTGGCCCAGCAAACTTCTGGTCTTGCTCATGGTAACATACCATATTCGCTGCAGTATTCATGTACTGCTTAACCAGTGAACCAGTTAACATGTAAAAGGATGCAACCAGTTTCACTAGGGCCCCTGTCATCTTTTTGTGTATCACAGAAAAAGGTTTTGAGCGCTGTCTCCCAAACTCCATTTTCCCCATAAGCTCTGGGGTGATTTTTGTGAAATTTGCCTACATTCATGATTTTTAGAAATATATATGTCATATTAGCAAGAATTAAATGTCTATGTGTGTATCATCTGAAAAAATATACACAGCATAAATATAATTTACAGAAGCCTTCACACACATGCATTTCTTCCTCTTCCCCTCTCCCTACACACCTCCCCTGTCTCCAGCATGACTGATACAATGAACCCCCTTTGTTCCAGCAAAAATATGCTGGAAGTTGGAACTCAGACTATGCTGTGAGTTGGAATTTTGCTGCAACCCAAATAGAAAATGTGTTCCAACTAACACAGACTTAAAACATAAAGTCATCACAAAAACTTGATTTCACTATAAAACTTGTAACTGCAGCTCTTATCCCAGGACCTCACATACATTATATGCCTAATATATATTAGTTAAAAGAGTTAATTTGGTAGAATAACTCCTGAGTTTTCTGTTGCTGTCAGCATATTCATCATCTTCAAGTTAGATTCTTTAGGACCTGGGACACTTTCTTAAAAAATACAAAAAAAAATTAGGTATCCAAAGTACTACAGTCTTTAGAGAGATGGAAAGCTAAGCTATTCTCTGTTTTCCTAAAGTTACCATCAATAGCAACTTTAAGAAAACCCTCTTTGAGGGGCGACTGGGTGGCTCAGTCATTGTCTGTCTTCAGCTTGGGATCGAGCCCCACATCAGCTCCCTGCTCAGCAGGAAGCCTTCTTCTCCCTCTCTCACTCCTCCTGTTTGTGTTCCCTCTCTCACTGTGTTTCTCCTTTTCAAATAATTAAAATCTTTAAAAAAATAAAATAAAATAACCTTCTTTGAGCCATAATTTGGCCTTCAGAACACTCTGATTTTGCCTCCTATTTAGAAATTACTGGCTAAATAAAAAAATAAATAAATTAGTTTGTTCATCCTTGCTTTTGAAGGGTATAAACAAAGAAAGCCCAAAATAACCAACCCTGTTTCTGAAGTTGTTGGAATGTGACACTTGTTACTATAGGAACAGAGCCAGTAATTATTCATCTTTAATTTGTTTGATTAATTTAAACAGCAAAAGAATTGGAAAACTGAAAACTGACGTTTGGACTGAATCTAGGAGGCAATTCAAATGCAAGTAACACTAACCTGCCTCCAGGATGAATGGGTCTAATTCAACGGTACTTAATTATAGCACAAAAATAACTAAAATAAGTGTCACCTGATGAATAAGATGTCCTTGTCAGTGGCTAATGAGCCCAAGAATCAAATCCAGATCCATCTGAATTGAGGTTGTTGTTTTTTTTTTAATACAGTACCTTGTTTCTTAAGTGAGTTTCTAGCAATTTCGAAAGCCAAGCAGAAAACTGCGGATTTTCCTAATATGCAAACACACACGAAGCTGGTTTGACTCACATATGTACCACAAAACTACTAAAATATGACACTTAACAGAAGCACAACTACATTTTTTCCATCTGACATGACCTAGAAAGAGGAACACAAGTCCCCTTTTAGAATTCCTTTCTGCCTAAAAAAGAAAAAAAAAAAAGTCATGGATAAAATTAAAGACTGGAAACTTTATAATATTCAAGGGAGGTCCAAAATTCTCAGAAAATTTGGACACAAAAACCTGATTACACTTTTTTAAAATGTTAAACCCTGACACTAAATATCACTCTTTGACTGTGTGCCCAAAAGGCATTCTCATTTGCAGAGCGTTAGATACGATTTCTCAAAAATAATCTTATGTATTACCCAAGGATAAAAGAAGCACTACTTTTATGGTGAGAAAAAGTCATAATAATATACTTAAGAAATGTAGAGAAATAATTTGAAAGTAATGGATCTGAATTGAGTGTAAAGGTCCTATTTTAACACTAATAAGGATAAGTAGGAAGGATAAGTAGAAAACCTTCAGCTCTCATTCTGAGCAATTCACAGAGATGGCCTGATCAGCCCCTGGAGGAGGCTCTCAGTACTAAGTCCAAGGAGATGCTCCACTTCAAAATACATGTCAGTTCATATCCTCCTTCCCTGGTCCACCTTGTGACTAGATGCACCAGCACGCAGACTGGAGGACCAGAATTCGGGGCTGAGCATGTGCTGTGTATGGCTGGAGCCAACAGAGGGAGGCTACTGCCCATTTTGAGACTCCTCGCCTGTTTCTTCCGAGCATGTGATCCCTGGTGTCCAGCCACAGAGAAGCTGGAGCTTGTAGGTAAGAGGAAAACAATGAGAGGTTTGACTTTGGAAGATGGTCTCTTTTACCCTAAGGCAGTTCTCCTTAATTTATAAGCATTGAATTTACAAGCCATCCTTTCAGAGAAGTCTTATACCTCCCGCGCTGCTCTATCAGAGCCAAAGAGTGCAAACAATCTGGGGTTTCAAAGCATAGGAAGATCAAGTGCAAATAACGGAGCGCTTGGCCGAAAATCAAGGCAAGATCCTTAGCATGTCCTTCAAAGCTCTCGTCACGATCTGGTCCGTTCCTGGCTCTTCTTCACCTTCAATCACTTTATAATATAAAATCTGTGCCACTGATTCTGGTTCTTTACTTGCTCATCTCTGGTTCTTTACTTCCTCATCTCAAACAAGGATCTGAGATTCAGTGCTATTGTGAAGGTCAAGATCCTTTGCCCCTACCTTTCTATTCTGATTCAGTGGGGGTTGGGGGAGACCACAAAATTTACATATTTGAGCAATACTTCCAGGCAGCTGGGATGCAGGTGGTTCATGAGCCACAATGACAAAAATGTACCCTATGCTGAAAATGTGTTCCCCAAGTTGTCATGCCTTCTTATCCCTCATGACGTCCTTCTCATTCAATAATACTGACTGAGTGCAAGCCAAGGCTAGCTCCTATTCACCTTTCATACCTAATTCAAGCATGAAGTTCCCTGGTAAGAATGTCATTATTCTTACCAGTTAAATGACAGCTAAATTAGATGTCCTTTTGCTCATAAAGAACTCTGAGTTTAGCTTTATTCTAGGATTTAAAAAGCTATATTACAAGACTACGATACTTGTATGTTTCTTCCACTTAGCTAGGGGCCTGGTAGCGAGCAGAGTTTCTGACAAATGCTCAATAAATCAGAGACTTAGTGAGTGAAGGAATGAATGGACTTCACAAGTGGACTTCCAGATATAGGCAAAGCAGTGAGGATTCATGGCTACATCCTCATGCTGCCAAGCAAGACCTTTTGGAATTTTTTACTTTGATTTATAATATGGATTGATAATCCATTAAATCAGAAGTTGATTCAATTTAATAAACATTTTCTTTTTGAGAGGAAATACTCTACATAAGGTGAGATATTTATCAAGCTTTTTACGTGCAACATGGAATGTTCTAACCAGACTGTGCTCCTCCTCGGGCTCACGTCCTAACTCCCCTACCACATCTCTAATCTTTTAGGTAGGTTGTTAAGTCTTGAGGGTATTTTAGAATGAAGTTTTAAATAAAATTCTAGGCTGCTTTTTGGGGGGTGGGGGGTGGGTTGAGATTTCTAATTCCAAAATAGCCACATGTATGAATCACAACTTTTTGTGTCAAGAGTCCTAGAATTTCAAAGTTGTAGAGAACACCTCAACTCCCTCTATTTTACAGAAAAGAAAACTAGAGTTGTGGAGAGATTGCAGAAAGTTTCCAAAGATCGTGAGGTCCTCCTTCCTTCGTTATTTTTATTCTATTTCAAAGTGTCAAATAAAACTGATGAATAAGAAACACATACTTTACTTTTAGAAGAAAATAATTCTATCCTATATTACCTGTATGGAAATCCTGGACACCTCTCCACCAAAGTTGTTTTCTAAATAAAGCGTGATGGCTCTTATAGTATTTAAATATAGAATTGGGAGGAAACAGAAAGTGTTTCAGGCTCTGGTCCACGGGGTTGATCATCAGTCAGATGAAGGCATTCTGGAAATTAACAGCTCACACTACAGATTCAGTAGAATCTTAACAGCTTCAAAATCCACTTACCATAAGAGAATTCTCTCCAATATGAGACACAGACTGATTTTACTCACCATTCACCCTCTAGTAATAAAGTGGATTCAACATCTCAGTAAAAAATGAGAATCACTCACTGTGCCTGTGTTACGGACTTTCCCTAAGTCACTGAACACAAGAACTTCTTCCTAAGATTCAGGAAAGGTCCCAGACTCATACTCCTTAGATTCTAGGGGTGTCTCTGCTACTTCTGTGACTTGCTCAATTTACATTCTCCCTCTAAGTTTCAGTTTTACTGACCACAGAATGAGGACATGGCTAATACCCAGCACACAGAGGTGCTATGAGGACTAAAAGAGACACTGCATTTAAAAACCTTTGACAGAAGCAACGGCTTCCAGTGAGTCTCAATAAATCATCATCATCATCATCATCACTATTATCAATCATGGACAGAAATAAGATAAAGGTGGGGCGCCTGGGTGGCTGAGTTGGTTAAGCGACTGCCTCCGGCTCAGGTCATGATCCCGGACACCCGGGATCGAGCCCCACATCAGGCTCCCTGCTCGGTGGGAAGCCTGCTTCTCCCTCTCTCACTCCCCCTGTTTGTGTTCCCTCTCTCACTGTGTTTCTCTCTGTCAAATAAATAAATAAAATCTTAAAAAAAAAAAAAAGAAATAAGATAAAGGCAAATAATGAATAAAATGAAGTGTAACTTTGCCTAATTATGTGTTGGATGCTTACCAAGCCGGACACTGCGCCAGAGACTTCCATGTATTTATTCTTTACAAAAAAAAACCTATGAGATGGTGCTTTGGACTGAATGTTTGTGGGCCCCCCAGCCCCCCAAAGTCCTATGTTGAAATCCTAGCCCCTGAAGTCAGTGGTAACAGGAAGTGACCATCGGCTCTGTATCGGCAAGAGGGCGCCTGCCAGAGAACATGACCATTCCGGTACCTTGATCTTGGACTTCCCAGGCTCCAGGACTGTGACACATCAATTCCCATGGTTTATAAGCTGCCCAGGCTCAGGTATTTTGTTATAGAAACCTGAAGGACTGAGAAGAGCAGATACTACTTCACTCATCTTACAGATGGGGAAACTGAGACTCAGGGAAATTCTATAACTCTCCCAGGGTCATCCAGGGTAGAGTAAACGAGAATCAAACAAGAGCAACCTTGGTACCCCTACATTTGATTTCTCAGAGTTCCATATAGCCTGAGGACTACTAATATTCGCCCTTATTCATTTGGAGGTCAGAGACTCAATGAGTTCAAACTGAAAAACAAATGTTAGAAGTACACTGAAGGACAACAAAGTGGCCCCGTCTTCCCCAGCCCCTGCTCCGCTGTCATTAGCCGAAACACGTTCACAACAGACCGCAAGGCAGGAAGGACAGGAAGTCAGCTTACCAACGTGAGCACGACCACCTCTCACCATCTGCCCAGGACGTGCCTGGTATCACAAGGGACACATCATGTCTGTTGTGGTGTTTCTCCGTCTCACCTTCACTTGCCCGCAACTGGGAAGATTGTCACCTCTGTCTTACTCAGAAGGGGACGTCCACAACATGTAGACTTCACTGCCCCATCCGTGGCCAAGCTCAAATCCAAACCCAGCTCCAGGACTTCACAGACCATCTAAGGACAAGCCTGGCCACTGCACCGAATGGAGGGATTAATGCCAAAACAAAGGAAAAGGAGGACAAAGGAAGAGAACTACTTGGCTGTCCCATATTGGTCCCGCATTTCAGGAACAACTTTGCGTATCCAGGTTTTTGCATTCTGTTTTTAGGATATGCGCTGTCATCCCCTATTTACCATTTCTCTCTTGAAGCCAGGAGCCAGCCATTCCCATTTATCCTGTACCTTATTGATATCCTCACTCCCATTCCTGTCCGCCCGCCTTGCTAATCTCTTCCTATTATACTACTTGCTCACCAGACATGTTACTTTCTAGATTTTTCTCCTGATGCTACTTCACTCTCTTGCTCAGTTCACCCACTTACAGACCTCACTGAAGAACTTTCCATGATCTGTATGATGATCTACATGATCTACATGATCTACATGATCTGTAGATAAGCTTCAGATATTTGGGTACTGCCTTTTATGTTTACTTCTTATTTACCTGATTCCTTGGTTACTAATTAACTTGGCTGATAAGTAAGTGTTCAATTAATTGGCTGATAAGTAAGTGTTCAATTAATTGTATAGATACTAATAAATGAAAATTCAAATATAAAACACAAATGGGCAAAATGGGTGGAGAGATGTGGGAGGTACAGCTGCTACTTATGAAATAAAAAAGACAGATGACAGACATAGAGATAGATGATAGATAGATGGATAGATAAAAAAATAAAAAGATGAACTGGCTTTAGACTGTCAATATAACCTAAATACAGTTTTGGGGTTTATGAGATTGTTTGGTAACTTATACACACACATACATGCTCACATACATTGACTGCTTTGACTCCACAGTTCTAAGATCAGTGTATGGTAGGTCAGTGAAAAAAAAAATTCAAAAGATTGTACCATTGTGGTATGGCCACAGGTAAGTCATGCCACAACTGGACTCTTCCATATCCGTGTCTGTAAAATGGGCAAATAAGCCAGCCTTACAGAGACGCAGGGATGACATGAGATAAAAAGTAAATATACAGCACAGTGTCCATCACACAGGCTCCTGATATGTATATATCCATGTATGATTCATATATTCATCTGCTTTAATTCCAATTCTACCCTCATCGTATTTTAATTTAATTCCAGATGTGTTGGTGACTATGCAGTAAAGTGAACTGGTTGAGGCTACGCCCTTAAATGGGGCATTGTGTATAAAAGGCATACAATAAATGTTTGTTTGTTGAATGAATAAACAAACAATCATGACCCAAGAGTTTACTATGCAACCTCTGTATTTACTTTTATAAATATAGGCTTTAGAGCTCTGATAGTAAAAAAAAAAAAAATATTGGTGAGCTCCATGGATAATAGAGAACAAGTTAAGTACCATTTACTGATAGAAATTAACTAGCACTTTAAGACAAAATGGCTAAAATATCCACATTTTTTCCCATCAATTTTGTTTCTGTAATTCAGTTCTCTGTATCTTTCTGACTTGTGTACCTTTGTTTGGGGCCTCATGAGAACATGGATTTTTCTTTCATTTCATAGAAGTCAGAACTTGTAATCTTCAAAAGCAATATGCTATTCTGACTACAGAAATGCTGGGGGGGTGAAAAACTAGTCTTCTCATAAGAAAAAACTTAACTAATAGTGGTGGTGAAGGATATACACTAAACTTGCTGCAATTATTTTGCAATATATACATAGATCAAGTCACAATGCTGCCTACTGAAAACTAACAGGCTATAGGACAATTATATCTCAATTTAAAAAAATCTCACCGACAACTCTAACATGTAGCCAAGAACATGAATTAAAAAGTGTGTCATGGTAAAATGTGGTACAGAACTGAAGTCTAAGAGTGATACACTAGTCCTATTACTACAGTATTAGCACAGAGTCCAAAAGTATCGGGCAGCATCTTACGTAACGGTCCTGGTAATGTGCAAAATATCCTGTCCTCTTACCTGCTGCTCCAAAGCTATTGAAAGAACATATTCTAAGGACCTTTACATACACTCATACACTTTTGAAGGCCATGAGTGTGCACATGATCTTTGCTTTTTTTTTTTTAAACACAGAGCACATTATACTATTACCATATTTTAACGGGCATTTTCTTTGAGAACGTCTAAAAGTTGACCAGAGCTGCAACTATTAGAAATGTATTTGTCTTACTATCAACCAGCCAGAAAAACACAACACGATATAAGAAAACACAGCAAAATGCCAGTAATGGAAGATTCCACCTTTTGCATCAAACATGGTACCAGGCTCTGTGGAGGTACACAGATGAAACACAGGGCACAGTCCTGTTGAAAATGACTGGACCCAAGACAACAAAACTGGAATAAACTGACGTTCTAAATAAAAGAGTTTGTAAATAAGAATGTGTTGAATGGTATCCATGAAAACACTAAAGAAGAGAGAAAGTGTGATTAATATGGACAAGAATGCTGATGACTGATGGTTATTGAGCATTATTATTGGTCAGAACTATTCTAAGGGCCTCATGAATATTAACTTTATTTGAATTCTTCGCCCTAGACGCTGTTGATCTCTCCATTTTACCAATGCTGAGATAGTGGGCATGAGAGATCTGGGTCAAGGCCACAGAGCAAGGGGTCAGCGTAGCCTCATTCCAACCACTGCCCTTGCTGCGTGGGCAGACATGGCTCTACTGAGGAGATGAACCTGGGGGAGAAACTGAGATTTTCCACGTTTGTTTTTATTTCCATGAAGCAGCAGCATATCATCAAGGGACTGTCCCCTCAGCTCTGCCAGACACCGCCGGGTGACCTTGGGCGGTGTGACCTCCAAGCTTCAGTTCCAACATCTGTAAATGCTGGCCATGGGATCGCTAAGACAGCCTTCAGTCCCATAGTTATCAGAGTGCAATTTAAATGAACAGAAGAATGAGGGGAGGGTGGGGTACAGGGAGGGAGACACAAGGGAGTAGGTAAAATGAGAACCAGGAGGATGAGGGACAACAGAATAAGCTTCCAGTTCTACGGAGCATAACTTCCAAAACCCGCCTCAATGATCTTTGTGGCTTTGGTGTCACACAAGATATAGACCATCTTAAAAAGCAAACAAACAACAACAGACCTAGAAGTGAAGTTTGCTCAGTGTATCATCAAGAACAGACGACTCTCTGACAGTGGGAGAGTTTTCCTGGATCTCCACAAACCAGTGTCATAGCAAACTCCTCAAGGAGCCTGAGATCCCAAATGCCCCTTTCTGAAGGGTCTGTTCGCTTCCAGGTGGCACTTTCCCAGTTTTTGAAGACCAACTTCACCTCTGTTTTTTCTAGGTTATGCCAAGACCCTTAAGCAACTCTGACTCTTTACGGGAAGGGTCCCCAGAGTAATGCTTTCCAGTAATATCTTTATGTGGCCCGACCTGATCACATGTAACATGGCTAAGATCGATAAAGCTAAAATGATGGGTATTTCTGCTGCATTCATAAATGATCGAAAATTCTATTCCATTTTCTCCTTGCTCTTTTCCATCTCTGTGATTTCACTTGATTTTGGCCTGCGTTTGGGAGAGGATGCTTCCATATCCTTGCTTTGGCTTTTGTATGGTATATGACACTGACTTGTCCCATGCTGTCATTTTATTTCTGTTTACTTGGGCTAGGATGCCAACCACAGTTCACTTTCAAGGACAGCAACCTGGCCTAATCAGGAACACCAGTCCCCTACCTCCCCAAGCTCCAGACATTCAATAACGTGTCATTTCATAACACGACTGCATTGAGAAAGAAAAGTACTATATGATCCCATTTAGATGTGGAATCTGGAAAAACATATGCACAAACTGAACTGAGAGAAACAGAATGGGATCGTAGTTGCCAGGAGGTGGAGGTAATGGGGACATGTTGGCCAAAGGGTACAAACTTCTGGTTATCAAGTGAGAAAGTTCTCACAATCTAATATACAGCATGGTATCTATAATCAAGAATTCTATATTGTATACTCAAAGTTGCTAAGAGAGTAGATCTTAAGTTTCCTTACCATAACAACAATAAAAAATATAATTGTGTGACATGAAGGGTGTGTTAAGAAACCTAAGTGTGATAAATATTTTACAGTCTATACTTGGATCAAATCATCATGTTGTATACCTTAAACCACAATGTTATATCTCAATTATAGCTCAATAAAACTTTCAGGGGGGGCAGATAAAAGAAAAAAGGAGGCTATTTCAAAATTTTCTGAGGGATCCTGTTGACATAATTTTATTCATCTATGTGTTCTAATGTGTCTTAAAAGAAAGAGTAGATGTGCAGGAAAAAACATTTGAACACAGTTTTGATCTAAGCCATCACATAAGACTAGATACTGAAAGGATCATTTTGACCGAGTTAATGAATGTAAAGGAAACTAGGAAATAAAACAATCCATAATTGGGGTGTAGAGGGGTTAGTCAAGATGCAAAACTACATGAAAAGTTTTATGATCTTCTGGAGTTACTCATGGGTGTTTTTCTTCTTAGAATCTGTGTCATCAAAAAATAGCCCATGGCTAGATGAGGTTAGTGGTAATGAAAGTCGCAGCGACGCGACTGAGGGCAGCCAGTAGTGAATAAACGCAGCTGGCTCAGTGAGCCCGCATTTCCTCCTCGGTGTTTATCAGATCGCTGAAGAAAATGGCATCAAGTGTTTAGAGCCACACACTCAATCAACTAGGAAAATTCTATGCTCCTAATTTTCCATTCACACTGTCCTACACTTGAGAGCAAGGGAAGACAGAAACATGAAGCTTATTGTATCAAGAAGGAGGACGAAACAAACAAAAGCTTCCTCGCTGGTCCCCTCCTCTATCAGCAGAATAATTTCTGTTTTATAGGTCAAGCATATTCAAGAAACCAAAACAAGATCTAATAAGCTTTGGGTAGTTTACACTACCCTAGGAGCCTCAGATACTTAAAAAGAAAGGAAATTTTCCAAGACGGGAGAAAGTCCTCGTTGCTCATTCTCATTGTTGCATACACTTATGCTATTTAGACACTGCAGCCTTATTATTTGAGAAGCAACAGAAGTGTGTATATAACTGTAATAAGACATTCACAAGATGGGTAATTTTCTTGGAGAAAACTGGGCCAATTTTGAGGAGGAGGGCAAGGGGCAGCAAGAGAGGGAAAGAGGATCTTTAAGTAAGCTCCAGGCTCAGTGTGCAGGTGGAGGCAAGGCTTAATCTCATGACCCTGATATCATGACCTGAGCTGGTTCAAGAGTCAGACGCTTAACCGACTGAGCCATCTAGATGTCCCAGCTGGGCCAATTTTGACCCTTCTTTGAGATATGAAAATAAATTATTCAAATTTCTATCTAAATAATTTAAATTCATTTAGCAGCCCAACACAGAGAAACATAACCCCAGTCTTTGGGTGATATGACAAATGTCAGACAACAAAGATCCAGACCAAATACCTTGTCAAATTTCAGTGTCTAAAGGAAACCAATTCAGGGAGAAAACATCAACTCTTAAATAATTCTGGTCTGTTTTTACGAATTCTTAAAATGTTAACACTGTCATTTGATACTAAAATTATATTTTCCTCCAGTTGCCCATTCTCAAGGAAATGACAGCCAAGATTTTAAAATTAAATGAAACTTGCTCCATTGCCTTCATTTAGATGTGGATCCTATTACAAAAGTAGAGATGTACACATTCCCAGTAAAGGTGTGTGTGTGTTGGGTTCTTTTTGTTTGAACATTTGCAATTGACTTTATTTATTTATTTATCTATCTATCTGAGAGAAAGCATGCAAGTAGGGGGAGGGGCAGAGGGAGACAGAATCTCGAGCAGACTCCCCGCTGACCACACACTCCTAATGTGGCTCCATCTCAAGACCCTGGTATCATGACCTGAGAGCTGAAACCAACAGATCATGACCTGAGCCAAAGCCAAAATCTGACACTCAATCAGCTAAGCCACCCAGGCACCCCTGGAGTTGACTTTAAATAAGTATTGATTTTTTCATATGAGCTTATGATTCACAGCAACTTCATATGATCAAGATTTATAACAATATTTTTAAGGCAATGTTGATTAAATAATTAGGAAAATATCAATTTGATTTCTAGCATAAACATTACTGTGGAACCTGGAATCGTCCCTTTCTCTTTCTGAACAGCATCAAAAAGAAAAAAAAGACCCTGCAAGATTTTCTCGGGGGCAGGTACAATCTGCACACCATAAATGTGTCTAAGGACTGAGGTCAGGAAATGGCAGTAATGGGAGTAAAAAGGGACAGACAGGAGCACACCCTGAGATGCAAAAATAAAGCAGACTGTTGGAAATAATTACTAATACAAGTAGAAGAGGTGGGTCCACACACACACACACAGTGAGACAGAGGAGGAGGCCCCTGTGTAGGTAACAGTCTCCATGGCAGCAGAATATTGAAAGAACCTCAATGCTATAAAATTAGGGAAATATCCTGGTTTCTTCCCCCCACTGTACCCTTCCACTCTTCCCCATGACCAACCCCTGCCCCATCCTGAGACTTCCCTTGCCCAAAGCAGAGCTGCGAGAAGATTCCAGAAATGAAGTGGTAAGACAAAAGGAGAGGGTGAAATGTGATAAAGCAGAATTCATGAGACAATTAGAA
>PITA01026605.1:0-22479 GCA_004023965.1 Spilogale gracilis
AAAAAAAAAAAAAAAAAAAAAAAAAAAAGACAAGATATGACTGGTTTAGAAGTCTCTTATTCTTTTGTTGAGAGGCAATTTGTGAAGGCTGCCTAGGACATTGATAGCTACTATACATCGGGCATTTCTTGTGTGCCAGGCAATGTGCTAACATACATTACGTTATTCAAATTTGGCAACAAAGCCATGGGTCAGTACCATTATTAACACACCCATCTTGTAGAGGAGGAAGCTGAGGCTCGACAAACGTTAAATGACTTGCTTGAAGTCATATGGTTACTAAGTAATAAATCCAAGATTTGAACCCAAGTTGCCTGACACCAAAGCTTTAGCTGCTAAGGTCTGTGTATCAGTTTGGGGGTAATTTCTGCAATAGAAGGCCATCTGAGTCTCCAGGGAGACTTCTTGGGGCAAGGTGTCTGAGAAGAGAGGCTAGTGGAATGAGGTAATCTGGTGGGCGAGGCTGTAAAGTGGCAAAATGGAGCTCCTTGGGGGGGGGGGGGAGACAGATATGCAAATGCCTGCGGAGGAAGCTGTTGACCAGCCCTAACAAAGAATGACTGCATTTTCCTCTGCCCTCCAGGTTAACCAGCTCTGACCTAGTTCCGCAGTCTTGAACCAGCCGCCTGGATTTTAGTAAAGACAATGGCTCTGCCAGGCCTCCCTGAGGGCCTATTTGGATTAACTAGTTAATGGTTATATACTAGTTTGAGTAGACATAGGGCCCAATAAAATCTTTACTCAAGCCCTTTTAGTACAGAACTGAGCCCCTGTCAGTGATAAATGTTAAAGGAAGATCAAACCCTCTTTAGTTTTATTGCTTTAATTGAGCCATTTGGCAGTACGAGGCCAGTCAAGAAAATAATAGCATGCCCACGCTAATTAGCCAACTTGACTCTGAGAGATGACACCAGTAATGTTCTTAGGACCTGAATTTAATGTTGGTAAGTTCAAGTGGAGAGCTGGCATTGGGTAAATATTTGTTGAATCACTAAACGCACAAATTCGATGTTTACTCAAGCACCTACTATGTGCCAAACAGTGGATTGCAAATACCGGGCTTTAAAAAGCCACCTTTCTGATGACAATATTTTGCCTGGAGATTGCGGATGTTACCATATCACACCGAGAGAAGTTTCTGCATAATCAGCAGTAGAGCAAACTATCAAAGTACTCAACAATCCTACCTGACAGCAAATTACCGAAAAATTCCCCACGGAGGCTGCCTGGCTGGCTCAGTGGGTTAAAGCCTCTGCTTTCGGCTCAGGTCATGATCTCAGGGTCCTGGGATCCAGGCCCACATCAGGCTCTTTGCTCACCAGGGAGCCTTCTTCCTCCTCTCTCTCTGCTTGCCTCTCTGCCTACTTGTGATCTCTCTCTCTCTCTCTCTCTCTCTCTCTCTCTCTCTGTCAAATAAATAAATAAGATCTTAAAAAAAAAATCACCATAAAGGAACTGAAAATTCAATAGTAGCTCTATTGGCAGAATGACCCTGGAAGACAGACATCTTCATTTACCAAGCGAAAGAAAAATAAGGTAATTTGCAGGAGCTATTTTGATAACAACTATAAATTTTAAAATATGCGGAATATTTTCATCCTTTAAAGGACTGCATCAAACCAGATTTCCACAAGTCAAGAGTATGTAAGTTCCCAATTAGAAGTAGAAGTCAATCTCAATTATATAACATACTCCTGTCAATTCCTACCTGTTTGGAAAAATGTGAAATGTGCAAATTTCCATAGAAATAACCAGAATTGAATAAAAAAAAAAGAAAGAACCAGAATTGTCCAGCTGGTTTCAAAAGTGGCTAAACCCTGTTAATCATCTAATACCTTACCTCATGTGAGATAAACACAAGAGAAGTCACTGTCAGGCTACAGTATTTTCTCAAACCCTAATTTGTTCATTCATTCTTTTATTCCCTCTACTAAAATAAATTGAAGGCCTGCTCTGCCAGGCATCATTCTAGCCATGAGTGAAGCAAGCTGCCTTGAGAAAGCCAAGATCACCTGTCCTCCTAGAATCTACATTTCATTTTTTATTTACTTATTTTTTAAGATTTTATTTATTTATTTGCCAGAGAGAGAGAGCACAAGCAGGGGGATCAGCAGGCAGAGGGAGAAGGAGTCTCCCCGCGGAGCAAGGAGCCGGATGCGGAACTCCATCCCAGGACCCTGGGATCACGACCTGAGCCAAAGGCAGACACTTAACTGATTGAGACACCCAGGTGCCCCTAGAATCTACACTTTAGCAACTGCTTTCAATTCCCAGTAGAAACCATGTATGCTTGAATCTGTAGTTTAACAAAAGGAAATAGCCTTTTGGTCTAGCCCTCAGAATACGTCATGTCAACTCCAGCGAATATTAACTCCTGGGCTACTTTGAAACAACGCAAGTATCTATCCAGATGGCCGTCGTGTTTGCAACAGAGCTCACTGTCTAAATGGAAACACAAGGCGTTTACAACTACAACAGCAGCAACAACAACAGCAATGAAACCCCAACCCTATAAGGTATTAAATGCCATGAGCAACGCATATAGAATGCTGTGAAAATTCAGAGAAGAAAATTCATCTTTATGGAGAAGGTAAGTAGGAGGCATCTGATTTATGATTTAAAGGATGGACACCTGGGTGGCTCTGTTGATTAAGTGTCTGATTCTGATTTCGGCTCAGGTCATGATCTCAGGGTTGTGTGGACCCCCAAGTTAGGCTTTGCCCTGGATGTGAAGCCTGCTTAAGAGTCTCTCTCCTTCTACCCCTCCCCGCCTCCCTCTTAAAAAACAGAAAGAGGAAGGAAGGAAGGAAGGAAGGAAGGAAGGAAGGAAGGAAGGAAGGAAGGAAGGAAGGAAGGAAGGAACCATAGTGTAAAACAAAAATAAACTCGTGTTTTATTATCCTAAAAACTCTGAAAGGAAACTAAGGGACAGGTGGCGGCAGAGGCACTCTACCACAGCATCAAGATGATTTCTGGATCGCTGAAAGGGTGTTTCCAGGTGTATTAGGAGAAACTGAGTCATTACCTAATACAGTAGCCTGTATGTCATATTACCCAGCACTGCCCCTAGGTCCTAAGTCAAGGGGGCTTCCTCTGGTCATGTCTTCACAATTTAGAAAAAAGGATCTTTCTAAGAGCATTTCCTTCATGGCTCAATACATGTCTTCTTATTTAAAAAAATATATATGTATTTTGGGGTATGTGACTGGCTCAGTTGGTAGAACATGAGACTCTTGATCTTAGAGTCATGAGTTCCAGCCCCACATTGGGGGCAGAGATTACTTTTTAAAAAATTAAAACACATAGAAAACTTAAAAAATATATATTTTAAGTAATTATTTCTTGAGAAAGAAGAACAAAGCCATCATAGTCCCTGATTTTATTTATGTATTTATGTATCTGTATATTTAAGGATTTTTATTTATTTTGGTGAGAGAGAGAGAGAGCTCACAAGTAGGAGGGAGGAGCAGAAAGAGTTGGAGAAGCAGACTCCTCACTGAGCAGAGAGCCCAACATGGGACTCCATCCCAGGGTCCTGGGGTCATGACCTGAGCTGAAGGCAGATGCTTTACTGACTGAGCCACCCAGACAGCCCTCCCTGATTTTAAGCAATATTATAAAGCTTTAATAATCAAAATAGTATGGTATTGGCTTTAAAACATACAGGGAGGAAAAAAAGGCATCTAGATTAATCAAAGAGAATAGAGAGCCCAGAAATAAACCCAAATGTATATGCTTAATTAATTTACAACAAAAAAGCCAAGACTATACAAAAGGGAAAAGACAGTCTCTTCAATAAAACGTGTTGGGAAGGGGCATCTCGTGGCTCAGTTGGTTAAGCGACTGCCTTCAGCTCAGGTCATGATCCCCGAGACCCGGAATCGAGCCCCACATCGGGTTGCCTGCTCGGCGGGCAGCCTGCTTCTCCCTCTCTCACTCCCCTTGCTTGTGTTCCCTCTCTGGCTGTGTTTCTCTCTGTCAAATAAATAAATAAAATCTTTAAAAAAAAAAAAAAACGTGTTGGGAAAACTGGACAGCCACATGCAAAAGTATGAAACTGTATGGCTATCTTACATCATACTAAAAAATTAAGTCAAAATGAATTAAACACTTAAACATAAGACTTAAAACCATAAAACTCTTACAAGAAAACAGGCAATAAGTGCCTTGATATTAGTGTTAGCAGTATTTTGGATCTGACACCAAAATCAAAGTGAACAAAAATAAAAATAAACATCAAACTGAAAAGCTTCTGTACAGAAAAATAAATCATCAAGAAAATAGAAAGGCAAGTCACTGAAGGGGAGAAAATATTTGCAAGTCATATATCTGATAAAGGACTGATATTCAAAACATAAAGAATACGTGTAACTCAAGAGAAAGAAAGAAAGAAAGAAAGAAAGAAAGAAAGAAAGAAAGAAAGAAAGAAAGAAAGAAGGAGGAAGAAAGAAAGAAAACGGGAGGAAGAAAGAAAGAGGCAGAGGGGAAAAAAAGAAAGAAAGAAATAGGTAGAGGACCTGAATAGACATTTTCCAAAGAAGACATACAGATGGCCAACAGGTCCACGAAAAGGTGCTCGACATCACTCATCATCAGGGAAATGCAAATCAAAGCTATAGTAGGATATCTTCTCATATATTTTAGAAGGACTATTATCAAAAAGACAAGAAATAGTAAGTGTTGACAAGGATGTGGGAAAAAGGAAAAGGGAAACTTTGTGCACTGTTGGTAGAAATTGGTGCAGCCACTAAAGAAAACAGTGTGTGGGTTCCTCAAAAAATTAAAAATAGAACCACCATAGGATCCAGCAATTCCACCTTCCAGGTATTTACCAGAAAAAAAATGAAAACATGAATTGGTATCCATTGCAAAATTATTTGCAATACCCAAGATATACAAACAACCCAAGTGTTTGTGGATGGATAAATGGATAGAGAAAAAGAATGCATTTATGTGGAATATTATTCAACCCTAAGAAAGAATGAAATCTTTCCATTTGCAACAACATGAATGGACCTTGAGGGCATTATGCTAAGTGAAATAAGCCAGTCAGGGAAAGAAAAATACCATATGCTGTCATTTATATATGGAATCTAAACAAAACAGAACAAAAAAGTTCACAGATAAAGAAGATCACAGATAATGATCATTGCCAGAGGTGGGGGGGTGGTAGGTTGGGTGAAATAGGTCAAGGGAGTCAAGATGTACAAACTTTCAGGGGGGAAAAAAAAACACTTGCTTTAAATTAGGCAACACATAGTATTTCAAAATTCCAAAGATACAAAAATACCTGAATAAAGGCTCCTCCCCACCCCGTCTTTCAACTATCCTGCTGCCCTCTTGAGAAGCAATCACTGTTACTAGTTTCTAGAAGTAGTCTATGCATACATAAGCCTACATATTCACAGTTTTAATTTTCATTCAAACACTGGAATTATATTCCCAGTGTCCTTTGCCTTGCTTTTTTCCCCGCCCACCTTACTGTTTCACTCAACAATTTATCCTGAGGTCTAGTTTCACTACATGTGACTGCAACAAACCATGGCTGGGCTGTGTCCCTGGGATTCTTCGTGGGCATGGGAGGTCTTGTCCCCACTAAAACAAAGCTATCTGACTTGGGGCTGGGGAATTGGCCTCTTATTTACTCATATTTACTGACTCTGGAGCTCATCATCCAGAGAAGGGCAGCTGGTGTCCTGGACCAACCGGCAAGTTCCTGTGTCAGCCAGCACCGGCCTTCCCCTCCACATCACTCAGGGCCTTGGTTTATTTTCAGAGCTTTTATGTCTTTTTTTTTTTTTTAAGATTTTATTTATTTATTTGACAGACAGAAACACAGCTAGAGAGGGAACACAGCAGGGGGAGTGAGAGAGGGAGAAACAGGCTTCCCGCCGAGCAGGGAGCCCGAAGCGGGGCTCGATCCCAGGATTCGGGGATCATGACCTGAGCCGAAGGCAGATGCTTAACAACTGAGCCACCCAGATACCCCAGTCATTTTTAATTACATAGAAAATACATGAATATATTTCTGCAGGGGAAAAAAAAAGTTGACTAATTCAGTTGAAGTAAAAAATCCCCTTCAATTCCCCAAACCCATGTCAGCTCTCTACCCAGAAGTGTCTACCGTAGTTTGGGGGTTTTAAGCCTTTTGTTTGGTGGAGAAGATTGTTGTGTTTTCCTACGTGGGATCATATTCTTTGTACTGTACAACTTGCTTTTCTCATTTAACATTTTGTCTTGGCCTTGTTTCCACTTGAGGGTACGGAGTGGGGGCTTTGTCCTTTATATCCATCCCATTACAATTCTATTTTATGGATGTACCAGAGCTTCTGCAAGGATCTTCCTCCTGATGAGCACTTAGGTTGTTCCTAATCTTTCAACATCCAAATAAACTGGCTTCTTTTCCCCTATCACAGCATATGGCAAGGCAGCTCTCTTCCCAGGATTTCTGTAGATTCCAAGGCTGCTTATGTTTTCCAAGTCACATTCTGTCCCCTCCTGCTCTTGAATCCACGAGGGGCTTCTCTATGCTCACCTCTGTCCTACAATCATCATTGCAACTCTTTCTTCTATATTGCTCCAAAACCAATGATCTCACTGAGATTTCTGGGCGAAGGAGAGGGGTTACAGCTCTCTTCCATTACCTCCACTTTTAGGTGCCCAGCAAGTCCGTTTGGGGTTACCTACAAATTCTACCACCCCAATACTCTGGGCCAAGCCACCACAAGCTCCCACCTGGGCCCCTGCAGCAGTCTCCTGGATGGCCCCCTGCTTGCACCCCTGCCTTCCTACAGTCCATCATCCAACATGCCGGCAAAGGCCTTGGGAAACAAACCAGATCACTTCCCTCTCCTGCTTAAAACTTATCAGTGCTTCCCGCTGCCTTCAGAGTGAAACCCAGGCTCCATGGCAAAGCTGACAAGACTCTGTCCAATCCCCTCCTGCTGCTTCTCCAGCTCCATCTTCTGTGGCCTCAAAACTCACCCCCTTTCTCCTCCTCTGACCACCATGCCACCCACCCTGGGCCGCTGTGCTGGCTCTTCCCTGGAGCACTCCTCACATCCACAGCGGCCGCAGGGGCTCCTTCTCGGCTTGCTGTTGTGCAGGAAGGCCTTGCCAGACCACCCCACAGCTCCAACTTCTCCGGCCCATACCACCCTGCTTATGCTTACTGTCTGCGCCCCACAAAATCGTGAGCTCCACATAAGCAGGCACTTTGTCTCCGTTGTTCTGCACCCAGCCCCTTGCACAAGAGGTGCACAGAACCCAAAGGCTGAACAAATGAACAGACCACATCTACCAAAAAAAATTTAAAAATAAAAAATAAATTTAAAAAAATGAAGAGGAAACCTCCAGAGGAACGTGTGATTGGAAGACACACTCTGAGTGAGGGTCCCAAGGGAGTTCTCTCTCCATACAGGAGCCTGGTTCCTCATTGAGACGGGTGCAGGTTGGAGTCAGGAGGGAGGGCCCAGAGTCCCAGGCCTCCCAGGGCCACTAGAGATGGGAGGGGGAATGTCTCAGCAATGCCTTGCTTACCACAGCAAAAGGGCAGAGCTGCTGCCCGCGATGCTGATTTCCATGCCGCCCGCTGCCCTTCTTCCACCCACCAGAGAGCCCACTGAGTTGCCATAGCAACAGAGGACAGCAACAGAGTCCAGATAGGGATGTCTGCATCTGCCAGCACTTCTGTGAGGGCGAGGAAAAGGAGGGGCTCAGTCCAGAGTTGTGCCCTTGCTCTGTCTGCCTCTGGTCTGTCCCGATCGAAGCACAGCACTGTCCCCAGCCCGGCCAGCCCCACCTCACAGGAACACGGCAGGAAGCTCTGCCTTCAGAACCTTCTCCTCTGTTTTCTCTCTTCTGCTCTGGGAGGAAGGCCTCATCTCTGGATCCGTCCAGGCCCACAAACTGGCCAGAAGAACAAAGGAGAAGGAGTCTCTGATGGCACACAGCTCTCAAAACAGTCTGAAGAATGTTTTCTTTTCAAATACAACTTTGTTTGTCGGAATGGTCATCTCCAGGAGTTTTTAAGTCTCTGTTGACTGTCTTTTGGATCCCTTAAAGAAGCCAAACCTGGCTTTTTATCCCCAGATGCTAAGAGCCCTTTGAGGAAGCTGCTGGAAAGCCATTTGTATCATCTGTCAAAACAACAAGAGTATTTACCACTCTCTAAGCGAGTATGCGGGGGGCCTCCCTTGTCTCAACCCTGACAACCACCTGAAAGGTCTATCCTCCCTCTGTCCATGTAAGGAAACCGAGGCCTGATGGTTCCTGGGGTCCCACAGCTGCCAGGAGGCGCAGACAGCTACACAGAGCTACACATGTTGCTTCCCCAAGCCCAGCCAGTCCTGGGGCCTCACGTGGCCCCCTCCTGGCTACCATGGCCAGCACTTGTCGGCTCTGGCCCCATGCCACCTCACCCCCACAGGGATCTGACAGCAAGTAGCTCAGAGTGGGAACAAAGGCAGCTTTTTTAGCCCCTTCTTTAGAAACCTTGACTCCTCACCACCACAGAGGCGGCTCCTCGGATTGGCTGCTACCATGGCAACGAGCGGCTGGTCTCTGTCCAATTATGTCAGTCCGGGACTGCAGTGCCTCCGTGTCCATTTCCGGCCGAGCTCACAGCCTGCCAGTGCAGCCCTTCTGACCTCCAGGCAATTCTGAATGCCTACGTTTTCTAATTACAGCTGCCTTTCAATTGCCTGCCCCCGATGAAACCTTTGTAATCTGCATGGATCTTCTCCCAGCAGCCCCTTCGTCACACTCTTTATCTGCGGGCTCTTTATCTGCGCTTTATGAAGCTCTGATTGTGTATCCAGCCTTGCCCCCGCCTCGGTCCCCTCCTCCCATACTTGTGCGCCCTGCTGGGCAGATAACGTGGACACCCCAATTTCAGACATCTGGGACTCAGAGTCTGGCAGTGAGATCTTTTCGCTGTGATGGTGACCTTGGAGGCAGTCTACCGTGGCCTGATTTTTTATTTTTTTTAAGATTTTATTTATTTGACAGAAACACAGCCAGAGAGGGAACACAAGCAGTGGGAGTGAGAGAGGGAGAAGCAGGCTTCCCACCGAGCAGGGAGCCCAATGTGGGACTGGATCCAGGGTCTCCGGGATCATGACCTGAGCCGAAGGCAGACGCTTAACCAACTGAACCACCCAGGCGCCCCACCGTGGCCTGATTTTAAGCCTGATTTCTTCCTTCAGTGACTCAGGAGCACCTACTATGTTCTAGGCACTGGGGACACCGCATTAAATAAGCCAGCATGGAACTTTATGTTTTCCTAGTGGAGAGGGGGTGAAAAAAGTAAGTGGATATACAAACATGATTTGGGGAATGGTTAAGTGTGGTGAAGATAAAGGAGTTGAGGAGCTCTAGTCCTAAGAAGGGTATTTTCCTCTGTTCTCATCCAAGTTCCTCACTTCTGGAGGGAGGGGCACACTGGAGGAATGGGGGGGAGGGATTGGTGCTTGCTGCCCAGTGGGCACTTCTGAATGCAAGTGGCAGAGGCTAAACTTAGGGGAAAGGATCTTCAGGAAGTGAGGCAGCTGGGGGTCTGAGGCCTGATAGTTATCTGGATTCCATCACCATCTCTTCCCTCTCCTCGGCCATCAGCTTCCTACCTTCTCCTTCCAGTGACTTCTCCCATAAGACAGGCAGCATGGCTGCTGACAGACCCTGTGAGTTTTACTTTTCCAAGTCACAGTCATGAAAGTCAGTCCGACCTCAAGCATTCTCCCATTCTAAGGCCAAACTCCAAAGGAAGCCACTGGTTGGCCCAGGTCAGTTCTCAGCTGGAGGCCAGGGATGGGATCAGAGGACTAATAAGGTGGCTCCTGAATCCCTGGTTAGTTCTTTGTGGTTGGGAAAGGCACACAGTTCCAAGGTCCAGACCACCCTTACAGAGGGAGACCCATCTAAGTGTGTGCCCCTCCACCCCTCACCCTCATCCCAACCCACCCACACAGCTGCTTTCTTACTTTTATGGTCTCAGTTCTGTTCCTGAGACCTGGCCTGATGCCCCAGCTCAGTCCCAACTCAAGGTCACCCTCTGCTCTGGAGACCTCACCTCACCTGTGTTACCCTAATGTGTGCCCCACCCACCCTGTGCATGACTCAAAGGTGTTGAGTACAGCAGCTTTTATGAAGATCTAGGGGGTGACAGATGGGGAACACGCCATAGCTCAGAAGAAGACCATGGTATGCTCCACATATAGAAACAATTCTCACTGCCTTCTATCCTTAGTGCTCACTGTAAGGAAATCACATGGTTTCCCTCCCTCCTTGACCTTTCTCTTGGCACTCCCAGCAGGAACCGTGAAATTCCTTGTTATTTTCTAATGCAGAAGTATCTAGCTTTCCAACTCCACTCAAATCAGATTTCTGAGCCTACCCTGGCATATCCTAAAAACACATGAAGGTGCTTTGCTAAATAAAAGACCCTTCCTTCTGAGCCTAGAGAAGTCAGGAGTAGCTATGGCCCTGTGGTCATTTGCTTAACTTATCCACTGTCATATTCTTAGGGCTCCTATTCCCACCAGCCAGAACAAGGACAGTAAGTGGGGCTGGAGGGGTCCATGCACAGATTCCTCTCTGGCCCAAGGATAATGTGCTGTCCCCCTCAGTGCTGAGATCTTGTAAGGTCAGGAAAACTTGCACATGGTATAACCCACTATGTCTCTTTTGATGGCAGATGGGGTCGCATGCTTGGATCTCTGAGACTTCTTTGGAGTGATGGGGTCAGCAGGTCACACACTATCCCAACACCCTGAGAGTAACACAGAGGGAGAAAGAACGGCTCCCAGACTGTAGAAGTCGGTGATGTCTCAGCAAGGGACACAAGTTCTCATGCTGAGAAGGGGTAATGTGGACCATCTTGGCCATGCCCACTGTCAGTTACATTTTCCAGCTGAGAAAGGTCCAGTCCATGTTTGCATTCCCAGGGCCTGCCCTTTCCACTCTCACTGCGGTGGGGATCAGCAAATGCCAGAATTCTGACAGAGTTGCCGCCTCTGAATCTCCCTACTGGGTTTCTGAAAACTCAAAGGTGACAGTCATCTGGGAAGCCGTGCCCTTACATGTTGCCCGCTGCCTGAAGCTATTTCTGTGAACAATCAGAGCTCTCTTTTCCTACAGCCTTTAAAAACCTGCACACGGATAGACTGCCCACATAGGGCACTCACCCAGCATGGCTCTAGCACCTTCTATTTAAGGCCATTTTCAATGTTCTGGAGGAAGGGGAGGCAGAGATGGGGGAAAGAGCTGTCCCTTCTGCTTCTGTCCTCTTCTGCACCCAAAGATTTCACATAAGGAGAGTTACAAAGATCTTGGTATTTGCTCCTTTGAAGTCTGGTTCCTTCTCATTACCTCAGATTTCCCAGAGCCTGGACCTGTTAATGGACTCCTTCTGCCTTTGTGGTCTGATCAAACTGCAGGCTATTTCGCAAATGCATTTGACTTTGAATCTAGGGGCTAGGCTACATGGTCATTGACATCCTTTCCTCTTCTTACAAAAAAGAAGTAATAGGTTAGTAGAGTGAGCACCAGGCCAGAAGCCAAGTAAGTTTGGGGATCTGGTCCTAGCTCTGAGGAAGTGTGATTTTGTGCAAGTAACGTGCATCTTGGGGCCCTGGCTTTTCATCCATCCAAGGCATGGATCGACAAAAGCAGTTTTCTAAACCCTGGCCTCTCATCTGTCCCTCCAAACACCCTGGTATTACCTGTACTATTATATACTTAACATTTTTTAAAAAGATTTTATTTATTTGAGAGAGAGAGATCACAAATAGACAGAGAGGCAGGCACAGAAAGAGGGGGAAGGAGGCTCCCCGCTGAGCAGAGAGCCCGATGTGGGATTCGATCCCAGGACCCCAAAGGCAGAGGCTTAACCCTCTGAGCCAACCAGGCACCCCTATACTTAACATTTTTCTAAAAATTGAATTACCTTTATAACTTGGCTTCATGATAAGCAACATATCCATGAAATCACATACTTAATGTGCTGGTTTTATTTTGTTTCTACAAATACTTATTTTTTTTTAAATTTTTTTAAAGATTTAATTAATTTATTTGACAGAGAGAAAGATCACAGGTAGACAGAGAGGCAGGCAGAGAAAGAGAGGGAAACAGGCTCCCCGCTGAGCAGAGAGCCCAATGCAGGCCTCAATCCCAGGACCCTGAGATCATGACCTGAGACAAAGGCAGAGGTTAACCCTCTGAACCACCCAGGTGCCCCTCTACAAATGCTTATTTTTAATTGTACTCATCTGCCTAATCCCTGAAACCATCCTGAGTACTGTATACATACACCACCCTTTGGGAAACATTGAATTTGAGTATCACTTTGGTTCCCAAATGTCTTCACCCCTATCATGAAATTCTAATAATCCTCCAAAGAAAAAGCAATTTCAGAAAGAAAAATATATATATGATGCCTGAGCCAAGAACCAGCATGACCCTTGGAACAAGATGGTTGTGTTTTGACAACTTTTTCTTTCCCAACTCTGATTCCAATTTCTCAAACCTGACAAGCCGACACTGGGCTCTGCCACAGCTCTTCCGCTAGAGCTGCACATGGTCTACCAAAGACCTCCATCCCAAAGTGCCCCAGGCTTGCCCCTGTATCAGGTGGTGGAACCGCTGTGGCCCCTGGAAACAGTTCATCCTTCCAAGGGACTGGAGGGTTGGCTTTTCATCCTAAGCAAGCAGTCCCTAGGTTAGAGCAAGTCTTGTCAGTGGGCAGCCTACTCTGGTTCCCTTCACCACCATCGCTTCCGGGAACTTTTTGCATGACATAATTCAAGGGACTCGTGGGGTTCCTTGGCTAGGAACTCTCTCGTCTGGTAAGGTACTGACAAGCAAGAGAAACAAGAGATGGGCTCCTCAGCGGTGGGGAGAGAGAGAGAGGGAGAAAAGGAGGGAGGGAGAGAACAGATAACGTTTCCCTGGTAAAAGGACACCTGCATAATGAGATAAAAACTGAACAAATCATCAATCATCAGGGTTGATCTTCCCCTACCTGAGGAATTCCCAAATCTGGGTGATCATCAGCATCACATGAAGGGCTTTTATAAATAAAAGTAAGCACATCCCGGGCGCCTGGGTGGCTCAGTGGGTTAAAGCCTCTGCCTTCTGCTCAGGTCATTATCTCAGGGTCCTGGTATCGAGGCCCGCATCGGGCTCTCTGCTTGGCAGGGAGCCTGCTTCCCCCTCTCTGCCTGCGTCTCTGCCTACTTGTGGTCTCTGTCAAATAAATAAAAAAATCTTAAAAAAAAAAAGTAAACACATCCCTATGCTGTTACACAGCAATACCACTCCTTGCTATTTGACCATAATAAATGAGAACACCAGGGGCATCTGGGTTGGTTGAGCAGCTGACTCTTGATTTCGGCTCAGGTTATGATCTCAGGGTGGTGGGATCAAGCCCACACTCAGTAGGGAGTCTGCTGGAGATTCTCTCTCCTCCTGCCGCTGCCTCCTGTTTGCTCACTCACTCTCACTCTAAAATAAATAAATAAATATTTTTAAAAATTAATGGAAACATACTTATGGCAGTTTTATTCATACTTGTACGTATTCATATTCAGTACATAAAGAGAGAAAAACTCAGGTATAGCCATAGGGTAGAATATTAATTACTCAGGATTAAAAAGTAATGAACTATGGATATGATACATGCAACAACATGGATAAATCCCAAAAACTTCATGAGAAGCAAAAGAAAAAAAATAAATGGGACACATCTGTTGATAGGACATTCAAGAATAGTAAAGACCCATCTACGGTGGGGTGCCTGGGTGGTTCAGTCATTAAGCATCTGCCTTTGGCGCGGGTTGTGAGTCTTAGGATCCAGGCCTGCATTGGGCTCCCTGCTCAGCGAGGAGTCTGTTTCTCCCTCTCACACTCCCCCTGCTTGTGTTCCCTCTCTCGCCATCTCTCTCTCTCTTAAATAAATACATAAAAATCTTAAAAAAAAAAAAAAGACTCTTCTATGGTGATAGAAATCAGAAGAATAGTGATCTACACAGAATGGGGATTGATTTGACTTCTTGGGGCCACGGAAATGTTCTGTACCCATATATTTACCAGAACTCACCCAACTATACTCTGAAGATCTGTGCATTTCCCTGTAGGTAAATTTTACCTTAGTTTAAAAATAAAACCAAGGGGGGGGGGGCGCCTGGGTGGCTCAGTTGGTTGGGCCACTGCCTTCGGCTCAGGTCATGATCCCAGAATCGACTGAGCCCCATATCAGGCTCCCTGCTCGGCGGGAAGCCTGCTTCTCCCTCTCTCACTCCCCCTGCTTGTGTTCCCTCTCTAGCTGTATTTCTCTCTGTCAAATAAATAAACAAAATCTTTAAAAAAAAAAAAATGAAACCAAGGGGCGCCTGGGTGGCTCATTCGGTTGAACATCCGACTCTCGGTTTGGGCTCAGCTCAGGATCTCAGAGTTGTGAAACCAAGTTCCGCATCTGCACATTCCCGAGCCCGTGCTCCGCACAGAGTCTGCTTGTCCCTCTCCTTCCCCTGCTTGCATGCACGTGTGAGAGCACGTGTGCACTCGCTCTCTCTCTCAAATGGATGAATAAATCTTAAAAAACAAAAACCCAAAAATATATATTCTCTAACCTCATCCTATTCCTATTCAATCAGAATCTCCAGAGGCAGAATCTGGAAATGTATATTTTAAAAAACCTCTGCAGGTGATTCCAATACAGTCATGTGCGGGGACCTTTGGATCCGAAGAAAGCTTTGGCTGATTCTCTATTGTTTACCAGAGGTGGGGAAGCTACAGGACTGCTGGTAGAAAGACTAAAATAACAGCTACTGCTTATTGAAGACTTATGATTATGTTCTCAAATTCTTCCAAGAACCCCACAAAGCAGGTATTATTTTCTCCATCTTACAGATGAAAACAACAACAACAACAGCAACAATGAGGACAAGACACTTGCCTTAATCACACAACTGGTGGAGAGCAAAACTACTTGGCCCAGGTGCTCTTTATTACAAACACCTCCTTCTTTCCATCATCCATTCACTCAAATAACCCCAACCAAGTAAGTACCCTGTGTCTTCTTGGAGCTGGGCACTCCGCTGGGCATTATGGTCCGCCGACTGCCCTGAGAAGATAGGAAGGAGGACTGATGGGTGTGCAAGATGGAGTCCTTAATGCAGCATTTACCTTTCCTTTGTAGACTCGGGGAGAAAAACGATCCCAGGCTTTTTAGTTTTAATTATTCAGGTGGTTTGGGGGAAAGGCAGGAGGTTTATGGTTCTAGAAGCATAGCTAAAGGAAGCGTCTCTGCTGCTTACTTTGGGAACTTTCCAGAAGCTCACACCAATAGCAGGTAATGTTAAAAATGGGTTAAAATCATTATGGGATTATGAATAATTCACAGGCACCCCCTGTTACCCATTACATTTTGTTCTACATAATTGCTTCCTGGAAATCTGCTCCCAGGGCAGGGAATTGGGAGTATGCATGAAATTGAATATTTCTGCCTTTGACAAGTAAATTTAAACAAAATTGTGAATTAGTTTCAGTTCCCTGCTGCCTATCCCCTTTGAGTTGATAAAACTGGTCCTTTACCCAACAAAATAACTCTGCAGGCAAAGGAGTCTAGGTCTTTAGAAAGAGAAGCAAGCCCCAGTTCCTGTTCTCATACTAGAAAGTGTTCCAGGGGTTCTAAATACTGTGGAGGATTGGGATGGGATGGGGGACTAGAAGAGAGATGTCTGGGGGAGAATCAGAGTCAAACCACAGAAGGTACTCTGGATGGTATAATATAAAGATGGGAATGACCAGGATAAGAGTAATCTTTCTTTAAAAATGGAGATGTAGGGGGCGCCTGGGTGGCTCAGTTGGTTAAACCACTGCCTTCGGCTCAGGTCATGATCCCGGAGTCCCAGGATCGAGCCCCACATTGGGCTCCCTGCTCGGCGGGAAGCCTGCTTCTCCCTCTCTCACTCCTCCTGCTTGTGTTCCCTCTCTGGCTGTGTTTCTCTCTGTCAAATAAATAAAATCTTTAAAAAAAAAAAAAAAGGAGATGTAGGGCACCTGGGTGGCCCAGTTGGTTAAACCACTGCCTTCGGCTCAGGTCATGATCCCGGAGTCCCAGGATCGAGCCCCACATTGGGCTCCCTGCTCGGTGGGAAGCCTGCTTCTCCCTCTCTCACTCCTCCTGCTTGTGTTCCCTCTCTGGCTGTGTTTCTCTCTGTCAAATAAATAAAATCTTTAAAAAAAAAAAAAATGGAGATGTAGGGCACCTGGGTGGCTCAGTTGGTTGGACAACTGCCTTCAGCTCAGGTCCTGAGCCCAAAGTCCTGGGACGGAGCTCCGAATTGGGCTCCTTGCCCAGCAGGGAGTCTGGCTCCTTCTGACCTTCCTCCTCTCTTTCTCATTCTCTCTCTCTCTCTCAAATAAATAAAATCTTTAAAGAGAGATAATTCACATACCAAAAATTCATCCCTTTATTTTTTATTTTATTTATTTTATTTTTAAGTAATCTCCGCACACAATGGGGGGGCTCAAACCTACAACTGCAAGCTCAAGGGTTGCATGCTCTAGAGACTGAAACAGCCAGGCACCCCAAAAAATTCATTTTTTTTGATTCTTGGGAAAAAATTCACTCTTTTATTTTATATATAAAGATTTTATTTATTTGACAGATTGAAACACAGCCAGAGAGGGAACACAAGCAGGGGGAGTGAGAAAGGGAGAAGCAGGCATCCGCGGAGCAGGGAGCCCAATGTGGGACTTGATCCCGGGTCTCCGGGATCATGACCTGAGCCGAAGGCAGTTGCTCAACCAACTGAGCCACCCAGGCGCCCCTATTTTATTTTTTTAAAAAGATTTTATTTATTTATTTGACAGAGAGATATCATAAGTAGGCAGAGAGGCAGGCAGGGAGAGAGGGGGAAGCAGGCTTCCTGCCAAGCAGGGAGCCCAATGCGGGCCTCGATCGCAGGACCCTGAGATCATGACCTGAGCTGAAGGCAGAGGCTTAACCCGCTGAGCCACCCAAGTGCCCAAATTCACTCTTTTAAAGTACCATTTTGCCCCAGCCCCTGGCAATCATTAATCTACTTTCTGCCTCCAGAGATTTGCCTGTTTCAGACATTTTGTATAAATGGAATAGTGCAATATGTTGCCTTTTGCAACTGTTTCTTTTCGCTGAGCACATTTTCAAAGTTTATCCATGTGGTGGCATGCATCACAATTCCATTCCTTTTTATGGCTTGAGTAATATTCCATCATACAGATATACTATATTTTGTTTATCTGATCATCAGTTAATGGAAATTGGTTTTGGCTATTATGAATAATCCTACTATGAGCATTGATGTACCGGTTTCTGTGTGAATATGTTTTCAATTCTCTTAGGTATACAACTAGGAGTGGAGTTGCTGGGTCATGAGATAACATTTGTTCTGTTTTTAAAAAATTTTTTATCTAATTCCAGTGTAGTTAACATACAGTATTATATCAGTTTCAGGTGTACGGTATACTAATTCAACACTTTCATACATCACCTGGTGCTCAAAGCGACAGGTGCACTTTCTTTTTTTTTTTTTTTTAAAGATTTTATTTATTTATTTGACAGAGAGAAACACAGCCAGAGAGGGAACACGAGCAGGGGGAGTGAGAGAGGGAGAAGCAGGCTTCCCATGGAGCAGGGAACCCGATGCGGGGCTTGATCCCCGGTCTCCGGGATCATGACCTGAGCCGAAGGCAGTTGCTTCACCAACTGAGCCACCCAGGCGCCCCAATATGGTCGATTTTTTGAGAAAGTATCAAACTGTTTTCCACAGTGGCTGCACCATTTTCCATCCCCCCAGCAGCCTATGGGATTCCCTGTTTTCCAGAAAGACCTCTTTTCTCTAGCGATACTCTTGCTTTATCTTCTTTGTCAAAATGTGTCTGCTCTACATCGTAGTCACAGCTTATCTGAAAACCTAACGTACATTACTGGTGTCATGTGTCATCCCTCTGGATAACTCACTTACAGTTCAAGAAGAGTTTCCTGAGATACACTAGTACGCTTCCAAATTCAAATTATCTGAAGCAAAGACAGGATGTACTAACTCACCTAGCTAGGAAGAGAGGTAGCTTACAGACTGTAAGGGGAAGTCATAGGAACCAAGGCTTCGGCTTCAAGGTGAATTTCTCTCTCTTTCTCTCCCTCTTCCCTTCTGAATCTCCCTCTTGTTTATTTCTTTGACGTCCTCTTTCCGTGACACTCTCTCCACTTCTCATCTCTGTAGCCTCTGCTTGGCCTCATGCCACATCAGATTCTTTCCATGTATAAGAATGATGGCTGCCCTTTCCTCAGACCTACACGCTTTCAGCTTAGCAGCACCATGGATAGTTTAAGACCTAGGGACAGAGACCTTCCCTCCCAGAATCATGTATGTCACGCCATCCTTGTTTCAATCACATGTCCAGGAAAATGATCTAAAGGTCTTGCCCCACCTCTGGCTTCCACACCCACGTCTGTGGCCAGATCTGAAGATGGGGACCTTCCTTATCACACTCACCACCTACCAGAACAATCACCTCCTTAGTCATTTCGCTCTGTTGCGATTTTACTTTTTCCAAATGAGTGGAATGGAATCTTTTTTAGAAAATGGAGGGAAAACTTCAGAAATTGAAATCACTATTTTACTCTCAATGGGTTCCAAAATCGGAGGACTCTCAAAGGACTTCCAAAATTTCTCAAGTAAAGTTGAACAGCTATCAGAGCCCACATGTGAAAAGGGGAAAATGAGCTGAGTCCTTGGGTGTTAGAGATGGAAGTCCCTCTGGGGACAACCTAGTTCCCCGACTCATTTTACACAGGGAGCAACTGAGGCCCAGAGCTGAAAGGGGCCTGCCTGGTCATGGAGAAGAAAAGTAGCAGGGCCCCAAACCCGGATCTCCAGGCCATGCCCTTTCTTCTTGTCCAGCCTCTTCTTGTCTGCACCCTCTCTCTCAGGGTGCAGACTCAGATGTAAAAAAAAAGGGGGGGCTCCAGGGGCTCCTGGGTGGCTCCACTGGTTAAGTGTCTGCCTTCAGCTCAGGTCATGATCCCAGGGTCCTGGGATGGAGCCCCGCATCAGGCTCCCTGCTCAGTCCCATACTGGGCTCCTTACTCACATGTGAGCCTACTGATTAATCATTTCTTTCATGTTGCCGAAGCTTGGATGTCTGCTTCTCTCTCTTCCTCTGCCCCTGCCCCCCCAACTCGGGCTTACTCTCTTCTCCTCCCTCAAATAAATGAATAAAATCATAAAAAAAGAAAAATGACCCCAGATTCATTAGAAGAGCATAAGTAGAAGGTGTTAAATGGCTGCACTGACTCTCCAGTTCCACTTCACTCTCTGGGCACCACAGGGACCCTGTTTATGCTGTGGGGAGGATTTGCTGCTGAAATCAGCACTGCCTGGGCCATATGTGAGTCACACACTGCACCGGAAGTATCTGAATGAGCTTTCTCTGAGCGAGACAGGAGAGAACTGAAGGGTGAGGAACAGAAATAATGTGCAGACATTTTTGGAACTGGAACAAAGAGTCGCAATCAACAGACTCGCTCAACCTGCATCCTGGCCCCTGGAAGGTGCACACATGGCCTGCACAACCGACTCCCTACACCCTTACTATTCACTTACCCAGCAGAAGAGATACACTTCTGGGACATGTTTTAAAGGTTTTTTTGTGTTTTTTTTTTTTCCACAAGAATTTGTACAAGCTCTTTTTACTAAGGGTTTGGTTCTTATCTGTCTTATAATTGGTGAATATTTTTGTCCAGCTTTCATTTGTCTTTTACTTGGTTTTTCTCCGCTGATGTGTTTAATTTTCACATGCGATCCTATCGGCTAATCATCTCTTTTGTGTTGCCTAAGCTGGGATGTCATGATTCAATACCCTCCTCTATTCATTTTTTTAACCAATGAAGACCATTTCTCATAAACCCATCAACACTTCCCTTAAAAGCCTGACCTTGCAGGAATATGCACATGACAGAATTTAAGGACTCCCATACCCATCCTACTTCGGTTTATCTAAATTTTCTTCCAAAACTTCTGTACACTTAAATATTTCAACTACCTGGGATTTATTTTGGTGTAAAACTGAGGTAAGGTGTTGGGAGCTGCCCTGTCTCGCAAGCTGACAGAGTCACCATGGGGAAGATGGCAGTCTGAGCACAGCTCCTGCCTCGCAGGAAGACTCACTGACTTCCATAAATCTCAGTGAGAAGGTAGCAGTAGAGCACAGCTCCTGCCACCGGAAAATAACCCCACTAGGCCTGGCGTGGTCACAGCGGGGAAAGGGCGGTCTGAGCCTCGCTCCTTCCGATGGTGCGGAACTGGCATCTCCTTTTTTACTAATTAGTCTTTATCCTAAAAGCAAAAGCACATTACTCTTAACAGGACCTCAGGATGCTCTAAACCAAACCAAATCCCCTTGCAATCCTTAAGAGTGTACTTTTTGTCTTTCCCTTTAAATTTCCTGCAGCTCTGTGGAGGAGACTGTCAGGGCTCTTGAATAGTTAAATAAGGGGCTTAAGGTAATAAAACCGTACTAACAAGAACATTGCCACACACACAAAGGATCCATAAATAAAGAGTTCTGCACCCAGTCATAGAAAAAAGGCTTAAGCAAGGGCTTTTACCTTTGCAAAATAAGTTATCTTTCAGGGGCACCTGGGTGGCTCAGTTGGTTAAGTGACTGCCTTCGGCTCAGGTCATGATCCCGGAGTCCCAGGATCAAGCCCCACATTGGGCTCCCTGCTCGGCAGGAGGCCTGCTTCTCCCTCTCTCACTCCCCCTGCTTGTGTTCCCTCTCTGGCTGTGTTTCTCTCTGTCAAATAAATAAAATCTTAAAAAAAAAAAAAAAGTTATCTTTCTCCTTGATGCCAGACAGACTAACTTTTGGTCATTGTATTAATAATGTAGCTAAAACTTTGTACACAACTCATCTTAGCCTTTCAATTGCCTTCTTGTTTATACGACCTGCTTAAAAAACACCATATCATTAGTCTAGGCACCAAATGTAAGAAACTGTAGAAAACCTTACTAATTAACATGTCCTTGGTTTGGTTTAAGGAGTTAACTCTGAATCGTAGATAGGTGCACCTGCAAAAACATGTTTCACTGATCAAAGCACTATGTTTCTCTAACAAAGACACTGTGTAATCAAAAATAATTCCCTGTAAAAAATTTTTTTCTTTCATGAAAATTTTTAACTTGTTTTGTTTGTTGTTGTTTTTAAGATTTTATTTATTTGACAGAGAGAAAGAAACACAGCTAGAGAGGGAACACAAGCAGGGGGAGTGAGAGAGGGAGAAGCAGGCTTCCTGCCGAGCAGGGAGCAGGACGTGGGACTCGATCCCGGGTTTCCGGGATCATGACCTGAGCCAAAGGCAATCGCTTAACCAACTGAGCCACTCAGGCACCCCGAAAATCTTTAACTTGTTATCTATAAATAAAGACACTGAAAGCCGGCAAGGCAGAGATGCCTGGCAGGTGATCGGAAAAGAATCTTCGGGGCTCTCTCATTCACAGACACCATCTTTCCTTCAGCTGGCTTCTGGCAGTAAGGATCTAAGTTTCTGTTTCCCTGTGGGGTGTGTGTGTGTGTGTGTGTGTTTTTCCCAAATGGTTCATTGGTTATCATAACAATGCTCATTAGTAACTCTCTTCACTCCCAGTGACCTTTTCTAAAGGTGCAGATTGAGAAGCTGTATCCTTGGTTGCTGTTGTCTTAAGACATGTGCATAAATCCATGACACTGTCCCCTTCAAAAAGTGGAATTGACTACATCCGTATCTTTGGGGTAAATGCCCAGTAGTGCAATTGCAGGGTCATAGGGTAGCTCTATCTTTAATTTTTTAAGGAATCTCCACACTGTTTTCCAAAGCGGCTGCACCAGTTTACATTCCCACCAACAGTGTAAGAGGGTTCCCCTTTCTCTGCAGCCTCTCCAACACTTGTTGTTTTCTGTCTTGTTAATTTTGGCCATTCTGACTGGTGTGAGGTGGTATCTTAGAGTGGTTTTGATTTGAATTTCCCTGATAGCTAGTGACGCTGAACATTTTTTCATGTGTCTGTTAGTTGTTTGTATATCTTCTATGGAGAAGTGCCTCTTCATGTCTCTTGCCCATTTTTTGATGTGTTCATCTTCTTTTTGGGTGTTGAGTTTGAGTAGTTCTTTATAGATCTTGGATACCAGCCCTTTGTCTGTAGCGTCCATATGCATCCCAATGTTCATCACAGCAATGGCCACAATCACCAAACTGTGGAAAGAGCCAAGGTGCCCATCAACAGATGAATGGATAAAGAAGATGTGGTACATATATACAATGGAATACTATGCCTCCATCAGAAAGGATGAATATCCACCTTTTGTAGCAACATGGACTGGACTGGAAGAGATTATGCTGAGTGAAATAAGCCAAGAAGAGAAAGTCAAGTATTGCATGGTTTCACTTACTTGCGG
>PITA01026606.1:0-22369 GCA_004023965.1 Spilogale gracilis
CGCCTGGGTGGCTCAGTTGGTTAAGCCACTGCCTTCGGCTCAGGTCATGATCCCGGAGACCCGGGATCGAGTCCCACATCGGGCTCCCTGCTCGGCGGGAAGCCTGCTTCTCCCTCTCTCCCTCCCCCTGCTTGTGTTCCCTCTCTCACTGTGTTTCTCGCTGTCAAATAAATAAAAATCTTTAAAAAAAAAAAAAAAATACATATGTTACCACAGATCACCTACATGATCTTTCTCTTTTTTCACTTTTTATTTTATTTAAAGATTTATTTATTTATTTTAGAGAAAGAGGAGAGAGAATGAGAGTAGGGGGGCGAAGAGAGAGGCAGGGAGGGGGCTAGCAACAGAGAGAGAGAAAATCTCCAGCAGACTCCCCACTGGGTGAGGAGCTAGACATGGAGCTCGATTTATCTATTTGAGAGGGTGTGTGCATGTGGTGTGGGGAGGCGTAGAGGCAGAGGGAGAAAGAAGATACTCAAGCAGGCTCCCTGCTGAGTGTAGAACCTGATGCCCCGCTCCATCCCAGGACCCTGAGATCTGACCTGAGCCAAAACCAAGAGTCAGAAACTTAAGCCACTGAGCCACCCAGGTGCCCCCTGCATGTTCTTTCTTGTAAGAACAAGTCTCCTAAGGGTTTTGTTGGGGGAAGGTGGACCTGTATTCTAATCTGATTCTTCTATGGCTCACTGTACAATTTTACACATCTTGCCTATCGTGTCTCTGAGGCTCACTTTCTCTATTTGCAAAATGGAGACAACACAGTCAAAAAAGGTGACCTGCAGGAAGCAGGGATAGTGTGCCAGGCATAGAGTAGATGCTCACTAGACCTGACTATGCTTGCCTCATTAGCTGAAATCATTTCTGATTCATTAGGTTTGGAGAAACTTATATCAAATATGTGACAAAACTGATTGTGAATCCAGATCATCTCCAAAGCCAAGGAAGTACTGACATCTACCTTTGGTTGTGACATGGTTCCCTAATAATTTGTAGACGATATACCCAGTGTCCTGCTCAATATCCATCCCCTTTTCTTCATCACAGAACCCAAAATTTATTTGTGGCAGTAATATGCTAAGCTAACGTTTTAGCTCCAGGAATCTCAGAAGCTACTGGCATAAATCTTGCCAGTGACATATTAGCTGTGCTGTCGTATGACGTTCCCCCACAAGCCCCTTTGGCCCCTCTTATTCCTTCCTGCCTGGAACGCAGATACAGCTCCTGGACACACAACAGCCTCCTTGTGAGCATGAGAACAAAGCTGCACAACAAGACAGAAAAGGAGCAAAGAGGAAGCCTGGGTCTTGGTTCATTGGGCTGTCATGTTAACCTAGTACTACCTGCTCTTGGAACAGTTCTCCTGTAAGACAGATAGACCTCTCCATAATTTAAGTTTTATAAATTTTTTTCATTACAAGCTGTAATAGTCAGGATTCTCCAGATAAAAAGAACCAACAGGATGTAGAGAGAGAAATGTATTCTAATGAATTGGCTTGCATGATTACCGAGGCTTAGAAGGTCAGCAGGTGGCCAGCTGGAAACTGAGAGGGGAAGTCCAGTCCAATTCCAAATGCCTGAGAGCCAGCAGAGCTGAGGGTCTATACTCCAGTCCAAAAGTCGTCAGTCTTGAGACCCAAGAGCCAGTATTTCAGTTTGAAGCAGGAAAAGACCTGTCTCAGCTTAACCAGTCAGGCAGGAGAAGCTCCCCCTTAATCATGGGAAGGTCAACATTTCTGTACTATTCAGATTTGCAATTGATTGAATGAGGGTCCCCCACATCAGGGACGGCCATCCACTTTACTTAATTTACTGATTCAAGCAATCATTCTTCCCAAAATGCACTCAAAGACACACCCACAATAATGTTTGACCTAGTATCTGGAGACCCTGTGGCCCAGGCAGTTGACTCATGAAACTAGCCATGAGGGACAATCCTAATACCCTGGTCTAGACCACCACCTCATGGGCACCTATAAATAACACCCTAGGTTTAATTTAAGATTAAGCTCTTTTATGAGGTATCCCTACATTTTTACATTGTAATGAGTGAATACTGAAGAAAATTGGCTACTGTGCCTTAAAATACTGGCTGACCCTCAAAGGATAGCGATAGCTAAGCTCTTGGAATAGGTAGAGAAAACACTGCCAGTCCCTTCCCAAGGACTCTTTCATAATTGCTCCCCAAAGAACTTTGAAATCTCTGGTGTTCGACCCAGAAAATGAGACATGAGCCACAGAACCCAACACTGGCCCCAAGAGGGGGAGCGAAAACATGTCCCTTGTCAGCACTACAAAAGCTTTTATGATGTGAAATTATGTTCTTTTTGATCATTTTCTTTGATAACTTTTGATTTTGTGTATAATGAGCATGTAACACACAAGCTTATTTGTATATTAAAAATGGTCTCATGCACTCAAAAGAAAAGTCCTGATTTACATATGACACTTGCTCACTCATTTATTTCCTTATTGGATAAATTCTGAGTGCCTCCTAAGACACTAAGGCTTTGGGGACACAGGGCCAGGCACTTAGTAAAGACGTTGAAAAAGCAAGCTCTGTCCTCTAAGCGTTAATAGTCCTGTATCAAAGTGGATATATATGCAAATACATCCTGGCACAGAATAAAAGAATTAATCCAGGATACTCTCAGACAGCCGAGTATTTATGTCACAGACAAATTAGCTTAGCATTGAAGTTAACACTTGCAAATAAGAGTAATTGGAAATGTAATGAAATCAATTTTTACATAACTTCCAAGCCCAGTATAGCTAAGTGACCCTGGGCAAGGTGCAGAGCCTCTGTGAACCTTTCTCCTCAAGAAAAACAAAGATAAATCTAACACTTAAAATTCTTTAATGAGTAAATAAAGCTTTTAAAATACATAGCACAGGGGGGCCTGGGTGACTCAGTCATTAAGCATCTGCCTTTGGCTCAGGTCATGATCCCGGAGTTCCAGGATCAAGCCCCGTATGGGGCTCCCTGCTCGGCCTGAAGCCTGCTTCTCCCTCTCTCACTCCCCCTGCTTGTGTTCCCTCTCTAGCTGTGTTTTTCTCTGTCAAATAAATAAATAAAATCTTAAAAATATACATATATATATCACAATGCCCAGTCTGGAGTAAGTGGAAAATGTTGTTCACAGCTGCTTCTACAATTATGACAATTGCCTAAACAATATAAATCTCAAATAGAAAAGTCAAGGGTATGCATTCTGCATGTGTATTTGAATTTCAGAGACTTACCTTTCTCCTAACAGAGTGAAGGTCTCCAAATTGTCCCTAATGAGTCAGTTGTCATGAAGGCAAAATGTTTCATTTAAGCAAATAGTATGGGGGGTGAACGTATAGGAAAAAAATTAAGCAATTCTTCAAATGCTTTTGCCAGTCACTAAATTAGTTATACCCATTTTCTGTTTTCAACCATTGGACTTATAAAATATCTTATTCCATTGGGGCACCTGGGTGGCTCAGTGGTTAAGCCTCTGCCTTCGGCTCAGGTCATGATCCCAGAGTCCTGGGATCGAGCCCCGCATCAGGCTCCCTGCTCAGCGGGAAGCCTGCTTCTCCGTCTCACTCCTGCTGTTCGTGTTCCCACTCTAGCTGTGTTTCTCTCTGTCAAATAAATAAATAAAATCTTCAACAAAACAACATACCTTATTCCCTTCACCTTCTCTTTAAAAAAAAAATTCTAAAGAAAAATCATAAGGAAGAAAAAATACATTTACAGTACTATATGGTATTTATTTTAAAAAATCCATATACAAGTGGATCTACAGTTCATACCCTTGTTCAAGAGTCCACTGTATTTGTGTTTAATTCTTCAAATATAAATAAATGCAATACCCCCTCCCTAACTTCTCTATACCAAAAGTTGACAGTGATCTTTTGCAATAGGATTTTCACTCCTCTGTTTAGAATTCTTAAAAAATACTAATAATAAAGCAAGATAAAATTCTTTAGCACAACCAAAAATTCCTTTAAAATAAAGTCTTAATGCTAGAAAAGAAATAGAATAATAAAATAAAATAAAATAAAATAAAATAAAATAAAATAAAATAAAATAAAATAAAATAAAATAAATAAAAACTCCCAGCCAGCATAGTTGATGTATTGTAACAACATTGTATGGTGAGAGATGGCAGCCACACTTGAGGGAGCACGGTATAAACACAGACTTGTCTAATCACTACATGGCATTGTGTATCAACTATACTTCAATTTTAAAAAACATAAGAAATACTTCTATGGTACTAAGCATTATTTTCTAGGTACTTCTTTTAACACATTCATATTTCTGTTTAACATACCACTGCTTTTGCTTATTTGTCCACTGAGTCAAAAATGCATGGTTTGAGCACCGACTAACAGCCGAGCAGCAGTCTGAGTTAAACACATTAACTAGTATCGCCCAGATACACATGGTTCCTAAGCCCAGGGGCTTTGGTCAAGATTGTTACTCTACCCAAGGTCCACATGTCTTCCAGACCCTCTAATGCCATGCACTTTCCCAGCCAATGCTAAAGTTTCATCTTTTAAAGATGGCCCATAAAGTGAGTATCCACTAAACTCCCATCTTTATTTTGTAGATTACAATTCATCAAGATTTTTTGATTTCCACTTCCATTTCTTAATCCATACTCTCTAAAGTTAGTGGGTCTCAGAACAGATAGAAATACTGATGCTTGGGCACCTGGGTAGCTCAGTGGGTTGAGGCCTCTGCCTTCAGCTCCGGTCATGATCTCAGGGACCTGGGATGGAGGCCCACATCAGGCTCTCTGCTCGGCATGGAGCCTGCTTCCTCCTCTCTGCCTGTCTCTCTGCCTTGTGATCTCTCTCTCTGTCAAATAAATAAAATCTTTAAAAAGAAAAAAAAAAGAAAGAAAGAAAAGAAATACTGATGCTTAATTTTGGTGGCTGGAAAACCGTTTATGTTAAAGTGTGACTGTACAATAAGTCATTCCTCTGACACAAATGCAATGTGCTGATGACACATGAAAAGGAGGCTTTTGGTAAATTCTTTAGAATTTTCATCAACTCAGCAGGTAGGAGAGCTTGAATATCTGCTCAAAGCACATGTTTATCAGGGACATATGCGTTAAGATGTGAGCTATCATTTTTCCAAGCAAGATTTTAAACTCCAAATACTCTCATGTTACAAGACATTAAAGGCTCGGAGCATTCACTGTATGAATTACAGCCATCCGCTGCATGGGGAACCAGTGGGTAATTCTCTGTACATCAAAGATGTTGCCACCGAGTTCTCCATCTCTTTCTCGACGTTAATGCTGGCCCTGGCTGATCCCCCATGAAAGACTAGTATAATGTCTTTTAAATGACCTTTTTTTTTTTTTCCCTTCAGTAATACTCAGAGACTAGGTATCAGAAAATCTTAGCAAAATTCTGAGAAGAGTTGAAAGCATATTTTGTTTTAGACGTTCATCCTCTCATTCATGGAGAGAGGAGATAAACACATTGCCAAAAGCTCAGCAAAAGTTTTTCAGAAGTTCCACAAAACTCTTGGAAATCTGAGAAGGATTGATTTTGCGTGGGCCGGCAGCAGCGTCCCAGAAGACTGTTTAACAAATAGTGGCACAAGCTCTATATTGATATCCTTTTTGGATCATCTAATTTGTACCCAGGAAGTAACTCACCCAGCGGGGAAGTGCCTCTTTGTTTAATCATCCACCAACTCCTTCACAGCCCAGGAGTAATGATAAAGCTGATGCCCCAGTGTTGGTTGGCATGTAGGGGTGCCCCCGCCGCTCACAGGTTTGGGGGTTCTCTGCCTCTCACTCTGCCTGTCTCATGCTCATCTGTCCATCTCCACACCAATCTGTCTGATTGACTCTGTCTCTGTGTCTCTATCTCTCACTCTTCCTTCTTCTTCCAACTTACTATGTGTCTCTGTCTCTGCCTTTCTGTCCACACATCTCTCATTCTCTCTCTGTTCCTCTGTACATGTATCTTTCTGTCTCTCTGTCTTTCTCTGTCCCTCTCTCTTTCTCCACCTGCCTCGGGCTCTTTCATCCGTGTGCATGCATACATCAACAGCCAATGGCATTATCGTCCTACCTTTATCATTAACCCCAATAGAGTGGTACATACCTCCCAGATTATTACAATAAAAAACAAGTTTCTATGCAGAGAACTTTCATACATTACAAAACAAAATTCCAATATAAGCCAAAGGACAGTACTTCATTACCCTCTGCAGCCTGGGTTTGACATGAGGGCCCAAAGATGTATCAAAACCTCCTTCTTGTTATTCAATAATCCAAAATATCTCTAGAGAAACCCTAAAATCCATAGACTATCTTATCATTGGGTGTAGATTAAATAAATTATGTAATTTATGATTGAGTTATTTTTTCAAATGTATATAATACTCAAAGATATGTCATTGGGGCGCCTGGGTGGCTCAGTGGGTTAAAGCCTCTGCCTTCGGCTCAGTTCATGATCTCAGGGTTCTGGGATCAAGGCCCACATCAGGCACTTTGCTCAGCAGGGAGCCCGCTTCCTCCTCTCTCTCTCTCTCTGCTTGCCTCTCTGCCTACTTGTGATCTCCTTCTGTCAAATAAATAAATAAATAACTCTTTAAAAAAAAAAAAAAAAGATATGTCATGAATCCCCTAAAACTGTAGGTAATTTTCTGCCTATAGGCATTTTTCAGGAGAGAAGTCAATGGCTTCCAACAAGATTTCCAAGAGTCCTCATCACAAGAAGAAGGGGGAAAAATTTAATCACTAATGTGGTTGCTTGTCATTTTCAAAAAATATATAAATTTTTTGTAAAGATTTTACTTTGGTCAATATACATTATTAACCAAGAGATGCTAATAGGCACACACCCACCATCTTATGGAAGTTCACAAAATAGTCTGGCAATTGAAAAGTGCAAATAACTGTTTTAGAGGCTCATAAATTCCACCTACGGGGAACTTTTCACTTGTTACTGCTGTGATTTTTCAATCTTTTCTATAATACTCAAGAACTGTTTATGATATCATCCAAATGAGCTCCATCTCCATAAATTTTTACCTTCCTGAATATTTCCACAAGACTCTTTTCTTTTCTAACCTAGCTCCTTAAACAGATACTCACAGGGGTCGTTAGAGACATGATGCATTTAGCAAGTAGTACTTTCTATTCTCTACAATTAGTCCCAAAGAGGAGTTGTATTAGAGAAAAGGTTGAAAGGGTCATCTATTGTCTTGCTTCTCAATGCAGGATGAGTTTGTGTGTTTGGTTTCAACTCCCAAAATAACAAAACTATAGAAAATGGTCAAGGTTAATTCAATGTAGATACTTCACTTTAAATGCAATTGTCATTTCACTTCTAAAAAGAAAGGCTTGCTTGGGAAATGAGTATCTGAGCAGAGAATTGAAACCAAAAACAGGATTCTTAGCAAGGATGCTGGCTTCAGAAAGCAACAGGCGACCACAAAAGGAAATATTCTTGAGTAAGTTTTGCAATGCCAAAAGGTAAATCTCTCACACTGGCATTCAAGGCTCTCTAGAATGTGACACTAAACTTCAGATGCCTCCTTATCTCCACCATTCTTCAACAGCCAGTTTAATCTCTTCCTCTCTCTCTTGAACCCATGGAGTTTTAATAACTCCCCATGTCTTTGCTACTGTGACAGACTATAAGGTGGTCCTCATGATCCCAATATGCTCAGTATTCACATCTCTGTATCATCCTAGCCCTTTGAGTGTATGCTTCAATAGAAGATGACAAAGGATTTGTTATGTACCAAAATTATTTGTTATGTAAGATTCCATATCAATAACAGAGTCATTCAGGAATACTTCTTTCCCTCATCCCCTCCATCCCCCCTCCCCATTGTTGACTTAAAAGAAGCAAGCTGCCATGAATCCTACAGCTCCAAGGAAGTGAATTCTGCCTGGATAATAAAACCTGGAAGTGGATCAGTCCCCAGTTAATCCTCTGCTGAGCACCCTGTTCTGGTCAAAGCTTGACTCCAGGCTTATGAGATCCTGGGCAGCGAACTGCCAAGCTATGCTCCATTTCCTGACCCACAGAAGCTGTGAGGTAGTAAATGTGTGTTGTTTTAAGCTGCTTAGTTTTTTACACAGCAGAGAAAACCAGTGCACGTTGTCCTGTACTCTCTTTCTGGAATGTTCTCCCTCCCTCTTTGAATCCTGTCCCTTTGACAAGAATCACATCTAAAGTATCTCCTTCTGGGCGCCTGGGTGGCTCAGTGGGTTAAAGCCTCTGCCTTCAGCTCAGGTCATGATTTCAGGGTCCTGGGATCAAGGCCCTCATTGGGCTCTCTGCTCAGCAGGGAGCCTGCTTCCTCCTCTCTCCCTGCCTGCCTCTCTGCCTACTTGTGATCTCTCTCTCTGTCAAATAAATAAATAAAATCTTTAAAAATAAAAAATTAAATTAAATTAAATTAAATTAAATTAAAATAAAATAAAATAAAATAAAATGTCTCCTTCTTCCATTTCTCACCTAAAAGCTTATGGTTTATCCCAGGGTCTCCTTAGAAGTTTGATTTTTAGCCTCTTCCTAATATCCCTTTCCCACATGGATGACTCTGGCCTCATTGTCTTGCAGGGACTTCTCTGTATGTTTCCATGTAGATCACCTTGACTTCACATGAGCATCTATATAACCCACTCCCTCTGCTTGATAAGGTCTTTAGGGCTTTTGTGGTCCCTCTTCCCTGGGCCCATTACTCTTCTCACCACTCAACTCCCTTCCTCTTTCCACAAGAAAGACAATTCTAGCATCTCTCTGAACTTTTTTCTTTTTTTAGATTGTATTTGTTTATTTGGCAGAGAGAGAGATCACAAATAGGCAGAGAGGCAGGCAGAGAAAGAAGGGGAAGCAGGCTCCCCACTGAGTAGAGAGCCCAATGTGGGCCTCGATCCCACAGGATCGAGATCACGACCCGAGCCGAAGGCAGAGGCTTAACCCTCTAAGCCACCCAGGCGCCCAATCTCTCTGAACTTTAATGAGACTCCAGCTTTAGACTTGTGGCCTGGTTTCTTCTCAGCTCTGATGATTTCCCCAGCTAACCAAACACTCTCTCACAAGCTTGAAAGGAAGTAGTGCAAGCTTGATTATGGATCTTCCCATCAGTGGGTACAGCTCTGTAATCAACTCAACAAGGCCCTCACCACTGGTACAATGGAGCAAACGGCTCTCAGACCCACCTCTCATCAGGCACCTGACCACCTTTTTACACACTCAGTACTCAAATGCAGGAAAAGATGAGCCATGTTTGAGTCCACATCTAGGTCACAATAAATTCTACTTCACTTTACTCCACCTGCACTCACTAAACATCAGGTGAGTGTACAGTTGCCTCCAAAGGGCACAAGATATTATCCAGTGCATATTAGGATGTATGGGAGTATAAACTGGGACCATCTTTTTTCAAAGCAATTTGGAACATCTATCAAAATATAAGAGTTTATACCCTTTGACCAAGTAATTCCACTCTAAGTAATGTCATAGAAAAATACTCTCACAGGTGCAAATAGATATAGATATAGATATAGATATAGATATAGATATATAGATATATATACAGATATAGAAATATAGATATAGATATAGATATAGATAGAACCATTCAATGGAGCACGGTGTTTAGGGTAAAAATTTGGAAAAATGTTGAAGATGGATGAAATACAGCATGATTTTTTCATACATTCCCACTATGGGGTTAAAAGGAGTGCTGAGATTTCTCTATTCATCCTGTTAAGTATAACCAAGAATCCTGGACATGACATATAAAACAAACATAAGGAAATGCTCAAAGGAATGAAGACGACAGACCAGCTAGAAATCTACAATCAAAGGAATGACATGGTGGTCATTGCCCCGGGTTTGTCTTTTACCTTACATACTCCCAAACTGGAGCTAAAGAAGTTGACACTCAACTTGCACATGAATGTTTATAACATTCCTAGTGGCCAAAAACTGGGAACAACCAACATGCCCTTAGATGGGTGAAAGGCTAAACTATGATACATCCATACTGTGGAACATTACCCAGTAATGAAAGGGAACTATCAATACACACAACTGAATGAACATCCAGAGACTGCCCTCCACTGAGGGCAATGAGTCAATCCAGAAAGGTTACATGCCGTAATATCCTGTTTATATAACATTCTTAACATCATAAAATTACAGAAATAGAAAGCAGATAAGTAGTTGCAGGGTTTAAGAAAGAGGTGAGGGCAGGAAGGAAGTAGGTATGACTATAAAAGGGCAACCTGGGGGAATCTTGCATAATAGAAATGCTTGTATCTTGACTGCCTCCATGACAACATTTCAGTTTTTATCACACATCAGTGTTACAAGACGATACCATCAGATGACAGTGATGAAAGGTACTCAAGATCTCTGCGTGTGAATTTTTCTGCAGGTGAATCTATAGCATCTTGAAATTAGAAGTTTCATTTTAAAAAAGGAAACAGTGCTTCTAAGCTCTCCAACATGTATCATTCAAAAGTGTAAGTTGTAAAACATTACCTGCAAAATGACCCTATTTATACGAACAATATTACCTAAACTTTATAGAGATGGACTGAGTGGCAGGCACTGTTTCAAGCACTCCACCGACATTTACTTACTCACAACTTACTCTGAGTTTATGAGGGAGGCATTTTTATCATATAAACTTTACAGAGAAGGAAGCAGAGTCTCAGAGAAGTTAGATAGTTCCCCCAAGGTCATTTAATGTAGAATAAAGTCAAGACTGAAACTTGACTAAGGGTTCATGTTCTATACCACTTACTGCATGTTTCTAGCTCTCAGTCAGAAATGGATTTCTACACGTAAATAAATATAAAAGGGTCTTAATAGATAGACCTGACCTGTGGTGTCCTTCTCAGCAAGCCTTGTTTGGGGGGGGGGGGACAGTGTTGGCTCTGATCTGTAGCCTCAGCCAATTACAACGGCGCAGATATGCCCCATTTAAAACTACCAGTGTGATGTCTGTAATGACAAGGCTTTTTAGAAGCCAGCTTGAGCATATCGTTGTTGTGTCCCTTGTGTGATACAGCAAATAAAAATTATGATGCCCTCAGGAGGAGGGAAAATGAGGGTTAAGAAAATAAAAAGAGGTGATCTTTACTTTGTATTGTTTACAATGAGAATACACACACAGCTCATGCATTTTAAAAATACAAAATATGAACAATTTAAGGGCATATCTTGTTGTTTTAGAACTTAAAATCATGTATGGCCAAAGCCCCTTCCAACATATTCCAGTGCTCAGAGTATACATCAAGGCCCCTTTACCCCCAGGAAACTCTCCCAGTCCCCTTCTCAGGACATAAAGTCCTTTCAGGTCTTTGGCCTTGGCCTGGTCCCAGCCACAACACCAGCCTCTTGTCCCTCAAACGCTTCTGCCTCAGACACTAGCTGTGCATGGTCCCATCACCCCACCTTTGTTCATGTTGTTTCTTATTCTGGGGATGCCTTTTGCATGTCATTTCCATACTGATGCACCCCGGCGGACATGAAAGCTCCCACTGGTCTGTATTCTCCGTGATGGGAAGCATCATTTCTCATGTACTCCTCAAAACAACACTACATGAGAGGATCCTTTATCACCTACATTTTACAGGTATGGAAACTCTGATTAAGAACTCATCTGATGGCCAAAATTACAAACACAAGACAACAAGTGTTGGCGAGGGTGTGGAGAAATGGGAACCCTCTCGCACCATTGGTGGGAATGCAAACTGGCACAGCCATTCTGGAGAACACTTTAGAGGTTCCTCAAAAAATTAAAAATAGAACTACCCTGAAATAAGCCAAGCAGAGAAAGTCAAATATTATATGGTTTCACTTACTTGTGGAGCATAAGGAGTAATGTAGAGGGCAGTAAGAGAAGGAAAGAAAATGTGAATTGGGGTAAATCAGGGAGGGAGATAAAATATGAGAAACTTTGGACTCAGAAACAAAATGAGGGTTTTGGAAGGAACGGGGCTTGGCGAATGGGTGAGCCTGGTTGTGGGTATTAAGGGCACGTCCTGCATGGAGCACTGGGTGTGGGGCCCAAACAAGGAATCTTGGAACACTGAAAAAAATTAAAGTATTAAAAAAAAAAAAACAGAGCTACCCTACAATCCAGCCATTGTGCTACTAGGTATTTACCCAAAGGATACAAAAATACAGATTCGAAAGGGTACATGCACCCCAATGTTTATAGTGGTATTACCAACAATAACCAAGCTATGGAGAGAGTCCAAAGGTTCACCAAATGATGAGTGGATGAAGATGTTGTGTGTGTGTGTATATATATATAGTGGAATATTGTTCAGCTATCAAAAAGAATGAAATCTTCCCATTTGCAACAATGTGGATGGAGCCACAGTATATTATGCCAAGTAAAATAAGAACAAGAAAAACAAACACTATACGATCTCACTCATGTGGAATTTAAGAACACAGCTAAACATACGAGAAGGGGGAAAGAAAAAAAGGAGAGAGAGAAACAAGCCCTAAGTGACTCTTAAGGACACAACAGACTGAGGGGTGATGGAGGAAGGTGGGTAGGGAATGGGTTAGATGGGTGATGGGTATTAAGGAGGGCACTTGTTGTGAGGTGCACTGGGTGTTGTATGTAAGTGATGAATCATTGAATTCTACTCCAGAAATCTATATTGCATTATATGTTAACTAATAAAATTTAAATTTAAAAAAAGAACTTAATCAAGTCATATTAGTTCTCTATTGCTACATTTTTTTAAAAAAACCTAGCTCAAAAGTTAAGTAGCTTAAAACAATAATACTTAACTGTCCACGGTTTCCATGGGTCAGAAAGCTGAGCACCATTGGATCTTTGGCTGACTTCTTTCCAGGCTATAATAAAAGACCACCCGGACTGCAGTCTCATCAGAAAGCTGCACTGGGGAAGGGGTCACTTCCAAGCTCATTCATGTTGTTGGCAGAAGGAGGTTCCTGCAGGCTGTGGGACTGAGACTCATCCCTTCTTCACTGTTTCATCTGCTCCTTGCAACACGGACCATCTTATCGGGCAGTTCCCAACATGGCAGCTTGTTGCCTCAGAGGGAGTGAGTGGGAGGAGTCAAGGAGAGAAAATGCCAGCAAGAGAAGAAGCCCAGCTTTCAAAATCTAATGTTGGAAGCGCTATATCATCACTTATGCCACATTTTATTCATTAAAGTGAGTCACTAGGGCCAACTTTCACTCAAGGAAGAGAATTGAATAAGGGCATTAAAACCAGGAGGCAGGACTCATGAGGATCCATTTAGAAGCTGCCTATTTTTTTTAAAGATTTTATTTATTTGACAGAGAGAAACACAGCCAGAGAGGGAACACAAGCAGGGGGAGTAAGAGAGGGAGAAGCAGGCCTCCCACCGAGCAAGGAGTCTGATGTGGGACTTGATCCTGGGTCTCTGGGATCACGACCTGAGCTGAAGGCAGTTGCTTAACCAACTGAGCCACCCAAGTGCCCCTAGAAGCTGCCTATTGACAATGGTGCACAGCTATGAGGGGACAAAGCACAGAAATGCATAATGTTTCCAGTATTTCTACTCTGATATAGAGCATACGCTATCCGCCTATGTACACAGCTGGAGTTCTCTGTCTTGCCATATGCGAACTCATAATAAATATGTATTAGAAGCCTCTGATGGGCCAGACACTGCCCTGGGTGCTGAGGAAATTATATCCGATGACAAGGTAAGACAGCACAGAGAGATGTTGAGGGAGGAAATGGTCAAAGACCTCCCTGAGTACAAACATGAGGAAGGGAGGAAGTAATCCATGCAGAGCTGGAGAGGATGAAGGTTCCAGGCAGAGGGAACAGCCAGGGTAAAGGCCCTGAGGAGGAGCTAAGCCTGGTGAGCTCAAGGAACAAAAAAGGAAGCCAGGTTGCTTTGAGGGAAGTGAACAAAAAGGAGAGAAGTTCAGAGAGGCTGACAAGGTCTTGCAGACTGTGGTTAGGAATTTTGGTGTGTCAGGAAGCCGTCGGAGGGTCAAAAGATCTCTTTGTAAGACCCTCCCATGTAGTAAGAGACCAAAATGCTTTTGAACCTCTTTCTGACCCTCACATCATTCTGACTTTGACAGATTTTTTTCATCTGTTTCAAAGGAAGGAGAATTTATAGGTCGTCAGCACATGACATACTCCCGAGGGAGGGTGTACCACCACGAGCCCAGTCTCCTTGCATCGAAGCCAAGCCTCTTCTTGGCTTCATTTGGGAGGCCAGCAGAAGTCACTCACAAAACAGAAAAGGGATGCTTCTTTCCTCATTCTTTTTCTAAGCAGACGTCCTGATTTTTCCAGGAACAAACACCATCCAGTTTGAGAACACACAAACAAGAGCCAAAATGAAATCCAAAGCCGGGTCAGATAAAAACAAAGCTGAGCCATCGGAGCACCTGTGTAAGCAAACACTCCCCACCATCCAGCACACACACTGGGAGTCCTTACGGTTTCAGGAGGCTTTGTGTCATGTATGTCTTTCTAAAGCTATGCTTCTCGCCTCATCCTCTCCTCTGGATATGGAGTAAGCGGAGCCACAACTCTGCCACTCTGCAGTGTGGTACAAGGTGGGGTTTCTCAGCTGTGGCACTGGCAACATTTTGGCCTAGACAAGTCTTTGCTGTGGAGGTGTGATGGAACCTGGCCTGGATCACCGAATGGAAGAGCCAAACGGCACTCGGAGATCTTGGAGGACAGGAGGTTTATCCAACACTGGGGGGCTCAGAGGAGAGTGTTTTCCAAAGATCTGAGCCCCGAGCACAAGCAAGGGGGGTAATTTATGCACTTCTACTTCTGCATACTTGGCACTTTTGGCACACGTGGGAAGCGGAGCTGGGAGAAAAACCCAGAAGAGCTGTGGGGCGGGGAATGGGGCTCCCTTGCTGGCTCGGTCAGCCATCTTAGGATGCAGATTTTTCCTCTTCAGGGGCTGACCTGTGACTGGATGTTTAACAGCATCCCCAGCGCCTATTCATTAACTGCCATTGGCATCTCCTCAGTATTACAACCAAAATTGTCTCCAGACATTGCCCAATGTTCCTTGAAGGGCAAAATGGCCCCAGGTGAAAACATTTTCTAACAAGGCTCAGGTATGTGCCCCAGGGGAAGCTACTAATACTCTCTGACCATCAGTTGTTTACCTGGACAGTGGGGATGTTAGCCTGCATGCCTTAGGAGAGGAAGCCAGACGATATGATTTTCTGAGATCACTGCCCAAGACTCATGCTCATGTGAATCTGTGATGCTTACTGAAGCCATTAGATTAGATTGAGAGCATCTCCATGAAACTCTGAGCTACTGGAGGACCCAAAGGGAATCTTACACAACTCTTTGTACCCATGTCTAGCCTAGCGTGTGGCATGGAGTAGGTTCTCAAGAAATATTAGCTCATGATGATTATGCATTACCCATATTGTTCTTCTCATTTTTGACCCTACTAGACCTCTTATATTCAGCACACACTAGGTACTTCATAAATGTTTAATGGTGTTAGGAATATGATAAGTTCACTTTAAAATTAGGTTAACTTTGTTAACTCAAAAATGTTCAAATTAACCAACTTTATTGATCACTTACAATAACCCCAGCACTAGACAGACATGCATGGAACATGGGTCCTGCCCTTCAACAAGTTATGTGACAGTGGCCTCATATCATACAAGATTCCACTCTCTGATGAAAGATACTACAGTCACAAGCAGAGGGTTCCAAGGATAATTCTGCATAGTTCTGCCAATCTTTTCCTTGCATGAGTTCCCCAAGGAAGGAATTGCAGAGAAGTGAAGCATATTAAAAGTTGCCTGTATTTACAAAAATTAAGTCATTTCTTGGTTAGAGCTCTTCATGAGATGCGTCATATATTTTCCTACCTTCCTAACTGAATCACAGGAGTGACTGAATTTGATGATGGTTTCATCTCGATTGCCAATGTAGACATGTAGCGGCTTCCAGGAGAACTATGTTAGCAATGATTCTAAGGCAACATTCAAGTGCATGCTCAATGTCTTACAGGGACCCCACCTGAAGAAATGGTGGCTATGTCTGATTCAACCTCTTCTTGTAAGTCAAGATTACATTGTAAATACGACCCACCATCTCGGTACACAATAACTCCATCATTTCATTTGCTTGGGACAAATCCTTGGAAGTATCTAGCACTTCTCTTTTGCTCTCACAGGTCATATCCAAATTGTTAACAAATGTTCATAACCCTTCTAGCAATATACATCCACCTGCATGGCTTATACCGTCATGTAAGTCATCATCATCTGTTTCCATCTCTTGAAATGGTTACTCACCCAACTGCTGCTCCTCAACTCTGCCAGAAACCCTCCCAACTCAGGACTCTTGAGCCTAGTGCCCCCTAGCCAGCATGCTGTTTTACCAGGTAACCTTGGCTTTAACCCTTCACCTCCACGTTCTCAATGAGGCCTCCCTTTGCCTTCCTATTTATAATTGCAGCTCTCATGTTTTTTCCTTCTTCTGATCCCTTTTCCCTGATTTGCACATATTGTTCATCATCAATTGACATCCTATACATATATATTACTATTTTTTTACTTATTTATTGAGTGGCTACATCCGTCCACTGAATATGCTTCATGAAGACAAAGATTACCCTCTATTCTGTTCACTGCTTTACCGCCAGCACTGAGAACAGTACCAGCACATAGTAACTGCTTATAAATACTTATCAGATGAAGAGTAGATAATCAAATGGATGATCAGGGCTATAATTCAATGATATCTAGTGATTGTTGGCACTTTAAAAGCTACTTTGTCTCTACACTAAATGACCCTATACTATAATGCTTTCATTTACTCACTGTAGTCAATTAGTCTGTTCTGAGCTGCACTGCTAAAATGAGAGCTTCTAAGCCACATGTGGCTTTTTATGTTCAAATTTACACTAATGAAAATTAAATGAAAAATTTAGTTCCTCAGTCACATTAGCCATAGTTCAAGTTCAGTAGTCACATGTGGCTGGCAGCCGCCATATTGAATAGCACAGAGAACATTCCCATCGTTACAGAAAGTTGACAGGCTCTTGTCTAGAACATCCACTCTGACTGCCCGAAAGTAACTAGTACAATTAATCTCCTGATTTGAGAGGCCAACTAAATCAGCTCGTTATAACTATACACAACAAAAGCAAACTAAATGTCAGTCAAGGTCTGAAGAATTCTCCTAGGAGATTGAGTGTCTGGGCTTCCTGACCCCTAAGGGTTTTTCTTCCTTCATCTTGGCTTTTAATTTTTATCTCAAAGCAACAAGTTTGCCAGGTAAATGCACTGCAGATAAGTGAGTTGCTACAGTATCACTTCTATCACACAAAAATTGCTTCCTTAACTCAGAATTCTAATTTGCCAGTCTATGAAGATAAAGGATACAGGAGACAATTATCAGAAATAAAGATAGGAATGTAATAAGAGTCTCTTTGTGGCTTGACTGAAAGAGGGTAAGTGGATACAAAGAAAGAAAGTAGACCAATTAGGAAGGTAGGTGGACAGAACATTACAACATTAGTAGTTGGTGACATCCACAGTGTAGGATAAACGAGTAACAGTGATCTGGTGCACACTTATTATTCACAGTTTGACATTCTTGGAAACTCAGGGAGAAGAGGCATGTGAATGTGAATGTCTGTCATCAGCTTTTATCTCAGTGGGTCATGAAACCCATGAACTGCTTCATCATTGCTACCTCTACGCTCTTGAAATAACCCAGCAAGCCACATGCCAGTGTCAGAGTGGGCAAACCTCCCTGGAAAGGTAGTATTGTCCCTCTGCCTGCCTTCAGCTGTCTCCTTTCCAGAGGACAAATGAATCTGTCACTGCTGAGGGAAGTCTGCACTCCAACACTTGTATTGCCACCTTTAAGGAACAATCTCAGTCTCTTTCCCTTTTCTTGCTTAATTACAAACTGCTTTCAGATCTCTCTAAGGAACCGTACCTACCCTGATTGACAAAGATCAGAGTTGAGTTCGAGTGAACTACCAGTACAACCTGACCTATTTTTAACCTTGCTAAATAACTATAGGAAAAAATTAAGCAAACTTCTAAAAAAAATACTCAGGATGTCTTTTCATTTGCAATTAAAAGTCATATATTTTGAAAACATGCCATTTTTATTCTTTTTTTTTCTAGTCTGGAGATTATCTTTGTTATTTCACAGCCAAAATGTTCTTATTGTTATCTAAAGACCAAATGTTTAACATGGTGAAATTTTCACCACTTAGTGTTGTTCCATGAATAATACAACTGTGTCCTAATCTCATTCATTATTAGTTGGTTCTTCCCTTATCTATGCCTCAGTTCCATATCTTAGGAAGCTGGCCAGTGGATCTTTGCAGATTCTGCATAAGTCTTGTTTTTCCTCTTCTTTTTTTTTTAACTTGAGAGAGAGAGAGAGATTGAGAGAACCAGTGGGAGGAGGAACAGAGGGAGAAACAGGCTCCCCACTGAAAAGGGATTCCCAATGAGGGCTCTATCTCAGGATGCTGGGATCATGACCTGAGCCAAAGGCTGATGTTTAACCGACTGAGCCACCCAGGAACCCCTCTTGTTCACCCTTTGTATTCCCCATGGTCTCATAAAGAATCTGATTATGAATTAGCATGCAATTCTTGAACAAATGTATGAATGAATGATGACAGTGTAATTAGGTGAAGGGTCATCACAGGTGTCTGTGGAATGTCCAGTCTTGACTTGTGTGTCTTCTCTTCAAGAATGCTTTCAAGTCCTATAGCTGGAAACACATTTACCAATGGGACTTGTCTAGTGTGTAGGGTGATGTGGCTTGCCCCTGCTCAGAGGTGATTGGGAGTATACAAAGGAAAGATTCTCTGAGAATACCAGATAGACAACATAGCTCTCAGACAACGATAAGGACCCAGAAAAATGCCATGTCCCTGAAAGGGTAAAAAAGAAAACTAACATTAAAAGGTGTGGACTTTTGGACTTTGCCCACTTTTTTCAGGCAAAAAAGCATTTGCAATAAGTCAAATGTCAAAAGGAAACCCAGACAACCTGGCATCGCTCCCTTTTAAGCCACATGTTAGCGCCCAGATAACCTTGACTCAAATGGCTCTCATTTCTCTTGGGATTTCTAGGCAGAACAATAAAATGCAGTCTGAGCTCTCTAACTTAACAGTTCAGCAGACCAAAGCAAATGCCAAAGTGGCTAAGTACTGGAGACTCTGCAACGGTAGAGCAGTAGCAGGAGAACAAGTATGGTTTCTGAGGCCAGAGTCCTTGCTCTGCCACATACCAGGCCAGACGGTAGCTGTGAAACCCAGCCAAGTCACCCAACACGTTCTGTGCTTCCATTTTCTCATATACCAATAGGGATGATAATGGGACCTATCTCATGGGGTTGCTCTTCAGATGGAACAAGCTGACCAATGGAAAGCACTGAGAATTGTGCCAGGGACATAGTAAGTCATCAAAAAGTGACTGATTAGCATGAAGAGAGGACAATGATGATGATGTTGGGGAAAGTGTACTTGAGTTATAGATTCCCACTCTGGGGACACAGCTGGTAATATGGAGGGATCTGGATTGTGTTCTTATGTACTATTGCACACTCCAGATCAAGGGGTTCCACTGTATTCCCACATAGGCCCCCACATGTGAGTTGATTTCACAGCACAGATGTTCTGGGGCATCTCCACAAAGGTGGGAGGCAAGAGAATATAGTGCTTATGAGTCAAATTGCCATGAGCTCTATCAGTTATTATCCTAGCCAACTTTTCACTGTTTTCTCTTCTACAAAACAGTGCCTGTTTTCCTAGTACTGTGGAGAAGATGAAATAAAATACCACATGCCCACATTTTAGTCTTTGGTGCAGAAAAAGCGTCCAGTAGAAGGTAGTGAAGCATAATTCACCCTTCTGGTAAGACGCTAGTGGGGACCATCATTCTGCTTCTGTGACTCTATCGCAGGACCTTGATTCAAAGAATCATGGCCTCTCTGAGCTGGACGAGGTCTCCAGGACCGTTTACCCATGCTCCTTTCTCTACCGATGAGAGAATCTGAAGCCGGGAGAGAGAAAGTCACTTGCCCAAGCTTACCTGTCTAGTAGAAGCAGAACTGCATCAGAAAGGACTTCTCGAGTCCGGCCAGGCGCGTGCTCTGGCGTGGTCCCGCCCGCGGAGGCGCGGACACTCGGAGGGGACAGCGGAAGGGGACGAGAAACCGGGACCGGCCCTGCGGCCCCAAGTGCGTTGCGCTGACCTGCGTCTCTTCCTTCCCCGCCCCGAAACTCCTCGCTGTCCGCTCGGGGTCCCAGAAGCTGCCTCAGCGCTCAGGGGGACTCAAGGACTTCCTGCCCAAGGGCTGGGCGGCCCAGGCCAAGCGGCTGCACCTGGCCCTGAGGAGCTGCCTCAGATGCTGGCAGAGGAGCACGTGGAGCGCCTGTGAGGGGGTGGGCCGGGGGCGGGCCGGGGGCGGGCCGGGGCCGGGGGCGGGGCGGCCGGAACCCGCCGGCTTCACGAGTGGACTCAGACAGAACCCTCCCCACTCTTTGCCACGGGTAGTTTGGTGGCTGAGTGGAGGCCGGAAGAGGGCTTCATGGAATTGAAATCTGCGGGTAAATTCTGGCAGACCGTGGGCTTCTCAGAGCAGGGCCGGCAGTGGCTTCACCCCGAAGAGGACTTAAATCTGCTGGAGTGTCCAGCTGGAGACTGGGCTACGTAGTTAGACGATTCCAACCGAGTTCCATCCTGTCCCCTTACGAGAGATAGCTAAACTTGGATGCCAGTGCCCGGTGCTTAGAGGATGAGAATAGCAAGAGGAAGAGGATGAGCTCCAACTCTCAGTCCATTAAGAAGACCAAAGCCCTGGAGAATCCCCCGCAGGGGGTGAATGAGACACCCGAGAGCCTGACAACCTCCAGTCCACCTCCTTGCAACCAGAATAGCGGAGGCAGAGAGGAGAAACCTTAGGAGTCAAGCCCTGTAAAGGGCCCAAGGGGCCCATCTCAGCTTCTGGGATCCCTGGATCCCTGGCCTGACCTGGCTAATGAGAGTGGGGTGCAGCCAGGAAGGTAGAGAATGGGGTCAAGGGGGTTTGTAAGCCACGCTGGAACTTTGAACAGCTCTCTTTCCCCAGCATGGCTTCAGACAGCCGCCACACCCTTCTGCTTGTCCAGCCCCAGACCTGCTCCCGGACAACGTCGCCGAGGTGGGGGTGGGGGGACAGATGCCGAATCCTGGTGTCAGAAGCTGAACCAACGGAAGGAGAAGCTCTCCAGCAGGAACAGGAGCAACAAGCAGAGGCCCAGCGCTTCCAGGAGGATGTGAACTTGGATCCCGAGGTGTGGTGCTGCTTCAACTGTCATGAGTACAAGCAGCTGCTGCGGACTAGGCATCTGCAGAAGAGCCCAAGCCGCCCCCTCACCCCACCCCACCCTGCCCCGCGCCTGTGGGACCAGCCTGTCAGACCCTTGCTGAGTCCTGGCCAGGCAGATTCCCCAGGTACCCCCTCACCCTGACAAAGCCCCGCAAGCCCCTGGCAGCTGAGGAGTCCTAAGACTTTGAAAGGGGCATGGATGGCGATGACTAATTGAGGCTTAAGAAAGTGGGGGTAGAGAGAGCTGTCCAGTGGAGTGGAACCCACAAGGACAGTCTGTTCTCCTGGAAAGCAGCAAAAGGACCCATGTGGGAAGCCATATTCCTGCAGCATATCTCTGTGCTGTGGACCACACACCTTACTGATGGAAGTGCCCCATGAGTCTTCAAGCTGCTGGAGAAGTCTGGGTGCTTGGAGATCAGCATTGACATCTCCCAGGCTTACGCCGTCGCCACATTCTGAAATAACCTTGGCAAACCCTGCCTAGATGTGCATTAGTGGATATGAGCCAGTTCCAGACCTCTGTACCCTTAAGTGGTTATCCTACCAGAGTGGGGATGTTCCTCTGATCTTTGCCCTAGAGCATCATGGAAACATCTCCTTCTACAGCTTCAGGGACCTCACACTACCCAGGGATCTGGAATACTAATTTACACTACTCTGGCAGGGCATGGGACCTGCTCTAGGGGACCTGGATCGTCTACTGTCAGGGACCATCTCAGCTGCTTCTTATGCCCAGACCTGTAGCTTCAAGGACTGGTCTGGGCCTTGGCCCTGGGTGTCCGATGCTTGCAGGAGAACAAAGCCATGCCCTCCATTCCTGGCTTCCATAGTCCCAGGCCTGAGATTGCTTTCTTGGAGTGATCCCCTTGGAACTCAGGGCTAGATTCTAGAGACCCAGTGGGGTGGGGCAGAAGAGAGGACTCTGTGCCTTTAAACAAGAGGGTGCCTGCTTCATGCGATAAAGCCAAAGCCATTAAAAAATAGACTGCATTAAAAAATAGATTGCTTTTCAAAAAA
>PITA01026607.1:0-22359 GCA_004023965.1 Spilogale gracilis
GCGGGAGACCCGAGCTGACCTGCGGGGACCGCGGCCGTGACCGACGCGCACAAACATGTCTGGAGGCTCAGGAGCCGCAGAGAGCGGCCAGCACCGGCCCGTGGGGAGGACAGGCAGCCGTGTGGCCCTCAACACAAGGCAGGCTCGGGGTTTGCCCACAGAGCGCTCTGGCCCAGGGCAGGTTGCCATTCGGGGCCTCGCTCCGGAGACCCAGTGTGGGTCCATCTGGCGGCAGAGCTCCCTTCCCCAGGTGCCTCCCCCGTGTCCCAGAGCCGGGACAGAGAGGACGGGAAGGCTGTGCACCTTCCAGCCAGGCCTAGAAAGGGCCCTCACTGCGTTGGCCTGCATTCCACCGGCCGGGCCTTCACGGGACTCCAGCCCCACAGTCCAGGAGGCCTGGAAAGCCCGTGTCCTTGCTCCCTGGGAGGACATGAGAGTGGAAGCATCGATCTGGTGTCCTAGGTGTTTCCTCTGGTCCCTCTCCTCCAACGCGAGAAGCCCCTCCCCAAAAGAGACACCCCAATTTTCCCATCACTTGCTTTCCATTAGGTCAGATGTGATCTTCTTGTTTTGCCAAAGAGACTAAAACGACACATTGTCTGCCTTATACCACAAACACTAGGAGGGGAGAGATGTGGGATAACCCGGGGCTGGAGTGAGGGACACACGGCCACCAATGTGTCAGGACAAAGCTGAAATCCCACTGACAGGAGACACCGGAGATCACCCACCATGGGGCAGAGGTGTCTGATGGGGACGAAGCCCGCTTCCTGGGAGGAAGTCCCTCCTCCCTCCTCTGTGGCCTCCAGGCCCTGCCCCCTGGGGACCCTTCCTCCTGGAGGTTCTGCCAACCACACCTGCCATCTTGAGGTCTCTGTCCTTTCCAGATCCAGCCTGCGACTGGAGAAAAATCAGAGATCCAACGACTTTCCTTACGTCATGCAGAGTGGAAAACATTTTTTTTTAAATCAGCTTATGGATTTTTGGCAGTAAATGATCCCCAAAATTCAGTAGACTTTTCTGATTTGTTGCTAGTCAGTTATCTCATCTGTAACCATGACCACATTTTCCCAGGGTATGCACCCCGAAGCTGCCCCATTTCTTTCCTCGATCCATTTGCCTTTCTCTTCAGAATCCGTTTCTCTACCCCGGAGCTAATGCCAATCATAGATGAAGATACGTGTTTGACCTGACCTTTCACCATTCACTGTATTCAGTTTAGAAGTTTTCCTGAGATTTTGTTACTGAACCATTTAGGTTCTATCTCTCATGTTTTTGGGTATCAAACCACTTAGCTTTTCAGCCTGCAATGCTTTGAACTTCTGGATTCTCTCTAGCCCTTTCCATTTCTTTTGCAAATTGGCTCATTTGTTCATCTTTCTCTTCAATAGTATTTTCCATTATGACCTGTTTCCAACATATGGAAAAGTTGGAAGAATTTTACAATGAAACCCCACCTACTCAGCACCTGGAGTCTACCATTAACCATTTGCTTTCTCTGGAACCTCACATATGTACACACGTTTACCAATTCCTTCCAGAACTTACCTCTCTCTTGAGATGTGTGGCACACCAGTGATAGCACACACGAGTGCTGTGGGCGTTCCCACCATCTCTCCTGCAGCTACAGGCTGAGTCATGTTTGCCTGCCTCCCAGACACGGCCAGGTGCGGGTCCACCAGGTAAGGTGCCATTGCATAGCTTGTCCCCATCTTGCTGGTCTCTGATACACACTTTCTGCTACTTAAATAGTATAGTCAAGGGTACATACATTATTTTTTTTAATATTTTATTTATTTATTTGACAGAGAGAGAGAGATCACAAGTAGGCAGAGAGGCAGGCAGAGAGAGAGGAGGAAGCAGGCTCCCCACTGAGCAGAGAGCCGGATGGGGGCCTTCATGGATCCCAGGACCCTGAGATCATGACCTGGGCTGAAGGCAGAGGCTTAACCCCCTGAGCCCCCCAGGCGCCCATATGTTACTTTTTAAATGATGGTAGCACTGCATCACAAAATATGGAGTTCTAGCGGCTCAACAATAAGTACATAAAAGAAGAAATCGTGACCATCACTAAGCCTCAACAGAAGCTTCTTGCTGGCTCATGACTTGGCTCAGGGCACGTCAGATGCCTTTCTTGGCTGAGATTTTGGAGCCTTTATATCAAGGATTGTGACTCCTTCCATCTCATGGCACCACTGCCTTCACAGAGAGCACCTAGAAAGCATGGCAGCGTATCTCCTTGCCAGACACGGATGGTGGGGGGGTAGATCTTTGGGGCCCAAATCCCAAGTCTACTATAAGAGGGCTGGGAAATAGTCTCCTTCTTTCTGTGTACCCAAGAAGAGGAGATCAGTTTGCTGAGTGTCTTAGTGTCCCAGGACTACCATAAGAAAGTCTTACGGACTCAGTGACACGGAACAACAGAAATTTAGTCTCTCACAAGCTGGAGACCAGATGTCTAAAATCAAGGTGTTGGAGTGCCTGGGTGGCTCTGTCATTAAGCGACTGCCTTCAGCTCAGGTCATGATCCCGGAGACCCGGGATCGAGTCCCACATCGGGCTCCCTGCTCGGTGGGAGGCCTGCTTCTCCCTCTCTCACTCCCCCTGCTTGTGTTCCTTCTCTAGCTGGTGTTTCTCTCTATCAAATAAATACATAAAATATTTTAAAAATAAGTAAAAAATAAAATAAAATCAAGGTGTTGCAGGTGTGCTCCCTCCAGAGGCTGCATGCTTCTCTGTTAGCATCTTGTGGGGACCAGCACCCCTTGGTATTCCCAGACTCATAGACACATTATCCCAGTCTCTGCCTCCTCAGTCCCATGGCTACCTTCTCCCCATCCATGTCTCTTTTCTTATAAGGATATCAATCATATAGGATAGCACTAATGGCTTGACTTAATTCCATCTGCCTAGATCTGATCTCCAAATAAGGAGTATCTCCAAATCCTTGAAGGATTTCAGTGCCTCTTTTGGGGGGTCGTATTTCGTCACACAACACGGAACGCCTGCCTGGTCTCCTCACAGATTCCAGGAAGCAATCCTCCTCCATTGGAAAGAGTTCGCCCTGATAGCCAAGCTGGGAATAGGACATGAACAATACAGGGGACAGCCTGTTCCACTGTAGCTTAAGAAGGAAATTTAAAAACTATATGGATAGGTCTCTGAGGAGCACTGTTTTCTGTCATTTCTACTAAATTGTCACTTGTATGTAGTTTTAGGGCAGAAGGAATGTCTCTGTTTAAACTACACGAGTTTGTCTATCTTATTGGGAAGGCAGAGGAATGATTCCCTTACAGGTGTTTACCCACTCCTAGAAGAACGGTGGGGTAACCAGAGCTTCCTTAGATTTCCAGCATCTCTCAGGATCAGGGAATGGAAATTTGGGCAAGGGAGGGCACCACTGCCCTTTTAAACTTTTTCTTAAAGAAAAAGAAGAAGAAGACAAACCCCTCCAATCTGTCTGTGAAACCACATCCCTAACTCAGCCCCCCATCTCTGCAAGTCTAGTAGGGCAGGGCCCCCATTGGGAAGTCACCGCCGTCACATTCTGGGTGTCTGTGTTCAGTAATGACTTCATTCCACAAACATCTACGGAGTGGCCAGCACGGAGCTCATGAGGACTGCCATCTCCCGGTCAACAGCCCAAGTAGGCCAAGAGCGATCTTCAGGCTGAAGAGTGGACAGAACCCAGCCCGGTGTCTCGGCACCCTGACACCCCAATGTTCACTGAGCAAATGAATCAAGAAATAGACAGTTTTCAAGAAGTGGAATGTTTGCTTTAATAGGATCCACTAGAAATAATTAGGTCAGATGTTCAGTTATGCTCCAACAAAACCAATAAAACCCAGGAACATATTCTCCTAACAAAAGCATTTCTACCTTAACTGATTTTTTTTTTTCCTTTAGAAAGCCATAATGTAGGTAGGTTCAATCAATGAAATAGATACAGTGATGATATTTTCCAAAACTCTTATCAGGATACATATTTGACACAACAAAGATATTCCATATTATAAATGCAGAAATTCTACCATATACAAATTGTATCGCTCAGTGTTTGTGTAAGTCATTTTGGCTACACGTATCAAAATCCACTGAAAATGTTAAACACTTTGACTTAGTAATTGTACCACTGAGAATCCACCCAAAGAAATAATCCAAAGTATTGAACACACTTTATGAACCAGTATTGATGGCAGCATTATGTTTGACAGTGAAAAATCTGAGACAGTCTAAATGCCCAACAGTAGGGGAATAACTAAGAAAATTATGGGACATGATGTGGTAGTCTCTAAAATAATGTTTTTTAATGAGTTTGTAATAATAATTTGAAAGAATTGATATTACAATATAAAAGCAGGAGGCCAAATATAGTATGATGATTAAACATCAATAAATCTATGCATTAAACATCAATAAATCTATGCATAAACCTCTGAATGGTGGCACACAGAAAGTCAGCAGTTGTTTCTGGAGTGTGGTACTTGAGCGGTTTAAGAATTTCTTCTTCCTGCCTTTCTTTATTTTTCAAATTTATTATACTGAGTATTTTGTAATGGGAAACATAATAAGTACTTAGAAATAAAGGCACAAATGAGGTGAAAAATTAAATCACATGAAATGTTACATTTACAGAAGAGAATATCATAAAATTATCACTGCCTTGAAAAACTCAAAGAATGAGTTTACTATGCATAAAGGGATACATTGAAATAACGAAACAGTGGGAGGCTTGGATTTCTGAATGTTCGAGGCTCTGACTGAAGTGCAGAGGTCTGTGCGTGGGGCGGACAGGGAGCCCTGGGCATTGACAGGCCACCCCGGGGGCCAGGCTGTGCCTCCCGCAAAGAGCTCCACCTCCCGGGGCTGCGGCAGCTGTCCCTCCCCGGGTCACGTCCCGTGGCGTCCCCGAGCTCCGACGACAGAGATGTTGGCAGGGGAGGAGGAAGCTGACTGACAGCCACTGCATTCCAACAGGTCACTTAGAAAGGGACGGAGTTTAACAACATTAACATCAGAGCAGCCGTTTCAAATGCCAGTCTCCCTCCCCAAGTGATGGGAAAAAGGTCCATACATACGTGCTACTGAGAGCTGATTCTGCACCTGGCGAAACGTCACTCAGGGAGGCCTCGTGCCTGACATCCATTGTGTTCAAGAAGAGTTACATTTCCTGCCAGGGGCTGCGATGAAGGAGAGGTCGCCTCCTGTTCTCGTCTTCTTTTTGCTAAAATATTAATATCTCGCATATGTCGGTTACCCAATATCAAGAGAAGATCGCTAAATATGACTGTAAAAAAGAAAGACCTGACCATTTGTCATGCTTTCCTCTCCCCGACGTAAGCTGATAACATTTATTTTATAATTTTTTAATAAAAGGTCATTTGTTTTTCCTGAGAAACAAATACACAAAACCATCGAGATGTGCGTTGTTCTGAGGATAGAAACAAGCCCACAGGCGGAGCTAACCCCGAGCACAGGGGACTTCAGAACATGGTGGTGGGTTTTCACACGGGGAGGGGGGCGAGGCAGCAGTGGTAGAGAAAGGCAGCATGTCTGGTGGTTTAAGAAAGAGAGCTCGTGGGGATGTCGGATTTCCAGCGGGACATACAGGTCAGCAATAAGAGGAGGGTTTGGAAATATTGGGGTCCTAAATGGTCCCTATGCTTTGGCCTGCAGCTCCTTGGAGAATTATTTGGCTGTTTACCAAGATGGGGCAACACGTTCCTGACCCTGGGCTCCATGCCCTGCCATGCCGCTCGAGGCCTCGCCAGCCCTCCCTCCTTCTGCTGCGCTGTGCTGTGTGGTTCGAGTAGTCCTCTCAGCAGTGATGAGGAACCTCCTCCACACCGGTCAGCAGCTGTACCAGACTCAACTGACAGAAGCTGTTTTCCCCGAGTCTGTAACTCTTTCTCTTCCAAGAACCGTGAAAATTCTTTAACTCTCAAGCCCTTGATTATCTTCCTGCATAATGAAGGCGTTTTCCTGTTTTGAGTGGCTAAACCTGGACTTTTGGGGAAATCTCTGCATGAAGAGATGGTCAATAAGAAAGATACAGATAGTATTTGGGCTGAGATTCTGCGAAATGGTGCTGGGTCGGATGACCTTTTAATGAGTCAGCCAATTTTCGCACAAGTATGGGATCTATGCCCATTTCTGCGAATCTCTTCTGAGTCTCCTGGCTTCATGGCGGTCCTGCTGCGGAAGGCAGTGGGGGCGGGGATGTTGCCGCTGGAAGTCAGGGCCTCCCATTTATGAGATTCAAAGACGTTTTCTCCAAAGTGGGCTTCCTGCTGATCGATACCAAGGTCATTCATTCTGCAAAATCATTAGTCACATCACATTACTTCTGCAATCAGGCTTTTGATGATCAGTCTTAAACTTAAACAAAAATACAATTCTTAAAAGGCACAAAAGAGACAATACATTTTTCTGGCCCATTGTAGTGCTCCGGTGTGGCTCACTTGCCTCATCTTTTCTACACCTAAAGACACTGCTGTTTTATGTCCTTGGTGTTTTTTCTTGGCGATTACTACCGCCTTTTAATTGGTCATCCTGTCTCTGGGCCCTGTGTTTTCTAGAAGTATCTGAAGTGTTACAGCCCTGCAATTGGACTCTCCGAGTGCCCCACAGGACCAGCTAGGCTAAACCCATGTCCCTCCGTCGGGCATCAGATGCTTCCTGCATTTGCTTCCCTTCGTCTGTCTGCTCCCCAGACGCCAGGTTCAAAAGGGCGTGGGCTCCCTAGTCGGCTGTCTGCATTTTCAGAGCAGCTCACTGCACCCTAAGATCAGATCCTTCGTTCCCTCGCTCCCATGCCCAGGGGAAGGCTGCAAACAACGGTTTACAATGTCATTTGCAAATACAAGAATTTGTCAGTACAGGATTCATCATCGAAGAAACAAAATGCCCCTTTCTATCCAGAAGGCCAAAGCTGTTTTCCGCTGCTGCTTTAGGAAATGCACAGGGCAGGGCCGGCGGGCCCCGGGGGACTGTCCCCGCAGCTGCACGAGGTCCCTCCCTGCGCGCTGAGCGCCACGATGCACGGCCCAGAGCAATGCCACCACGGCTCCTTCCCCCTCCGTGCAGGAGGTACCCCGGCACAGGGACACAGAGAGGAGCCTGGCCTCGCCGTTGCCCTGGAGACGGGCTGGTGGGGCGCCTCTTCCCCTTCATGAACAGGCCCGTCCATTTGCAGCGGATTTTCTGCTCCATCCTTCCTGCTATTTATGCCTCTTAAGCAGACCCTAAAAACCTTCCCCTATTTGTAAAGAAGAATAAAAAGGACATTCTGTGAGGCCTTTGGCATTTAAAACCCTAACAGATAATGTGCGGTTTAGAATGTAACGCTGATTCGCAAGAACCCCAGAGCAGCATGTTTTCTGGTCTCCGTGGATGGTAAGGATTTGTGATTATGTATTTTCTGCCTCTTCCGTCCCCACATTTCTTCCTTTTCTTCGTTCCACCGTCAAAGTGTTACTGACACTTGGCTTGCTTCTGATCTCAGTGCTATGATCTGACATCCAGACCCCTTCTGTGGGTCTAGACATCACCAGCGCCCCTGGGGGAGGGGGCAGTTTGCAGACCTAGTCTCCCAACACGACAAAGGAAGAGAAGACAGGGCACAGAAGAAGGTGCTTTAGAAATGGTGGAGCAAGATTTATGCTCCGAAAAGTGTTCCAAGAAGAACCCCTTCCCAGCATTTCTGATGTCAGTACCCTTATTTTTCACAACAGAATGCTGAATATTTTATTTTAGTTTATTTCATTTTATTTATTTTTAAATTTTTATTTATTTATTTGAAAGAGAGAGAGAGTCAGGGCACAGAGAAAACAAGAGAGAATATCCAGAAGGCTCCCTGCTGAGTGGGGACACCCCCCCCACCGTGGGGCTCCGTCTCAGGACCCTGAAATCATGACTGGAGGCGAAATCGAGAGTCAGATGCTAAACGGACACAGCCACCCATGTGCTCCCAAAATTGAACGTTTTAAGTGTGATTTCCATTTTACTAAGCGTATTCCAGACATTTATTTTATTTCATCTCATTCAACTCTCTGGAGTCTGGAGTCTGGGTGCGGAGACCCTTCCCGCTCCCTTGGCGGCGGCGTGTGCCCCCCGTGAGTGAGTGGTTCTCCAAACAGCTCCTAAACCGAGCGGATGCCTGCCTCTTGCCGACCATCGGAGAAGCAGGCCTCGCACGTGATGTCTTTCTCCTTCCGCGGGCTTCCCGCAGGGACGGCGAGGCCCCAGGTCCCGGCGAAATCATCCAGGGGACGGTTCGCTCCATCCGCTCTGTATGCATCTGGACACAGCAGCCTCTGAAACGGGCCCCGCCGCTCTGCTTGCTTCAGGCAGGTGCTCGGCCCGTGTCCCTTCGTGTGGCCGAGGATGCGGGCGTGACTCAAAGAGGCAGAGGCCGTGAGACAGAACGCCCTTCCTCTTACACATACGTGCTCTTATTTGTGTCCTGGTGTGCTTGGCTCTCCGTCAGCGTCTGCCCTCTCTATATTCTGGTCCAGCTAGTCCCCGCGGTTCACGGTCATTTTTCCTGAAACGGCAAATCCTGAGTGTGCTGCTACACTCCGACCCGAACGGGACAGGCAAGAGAGGGGCGGACAAGCGAGGCCTTAGGGGCTGACCTGCCACCACCTCAGCCCAGAATCATTGTCACGAGCGTGTTTTACGGTTCCCAACCCTTCCCGGACAGGAGGTCGACCTCACGCTGCACATAGGCCCGCATGAGAGCTGGTTTTCTGAGCCAGCGGCAGGCCCGTGGGTGGGAGCAGGGGACCACATCTTTGCAGGGGATGAAGGGGGGGTAGGTGCACAAAGGAGGGGAAGGGAGAGAGGCAGAGAAGCCAGAGACAAAGGACCCAGGCGTTGTCAGGGAAGGATGCTTGGGGTTCATCACTGTGACGGGGTGCTGGGCTGCCTTCATCTCAGCTGCCTACAGCTTCACTGGGGGAGTGAGGGGTCCCCCTGTGTGGCTGAGGGGTCCCTGAGTGCCTAGTTGTCATGGGCCTCAAAGGGATGGCATATTTCTCTTGTTACACCTGTCATTTAGACGTGGGCCTCTAAGAGAAAAACTTCACCAGGGTTGAATTAAGACCAAAAAATGACGGCATTCCAAGAGGCCTGAAGAAGCTGTCACTCAAGATGCAGCCTTGGGCAGCTGGAAGACCAGGCTCCCTTCTCCGGGACAGAGGGGTGTCTAGGCTGAGAAGGCAGGTGCCACCCCTCAACTCCTGTCCCAACCTCAGTGCTCTATCAGGATCCCAAGTCTCACTTGCAAGCCAGACTTCTCTTTAGAATTAACAAGCACTTGGATAGATAGTATTCAATGTGTGATGATATGGGTCCCATGTTTTCCAGAAAAAGAAGTCAGTGAGAAGGAAAAATGACAATTGTTGGTTTCAGATAGAAGCAGAGATAAAGTGTCAGACATTGATGTCAAGGATTGCTATGCAATGTATGGGATTTATGTGTGTTTTAGAAAGAATCATTTCGCCAAAGATGATCAAAAACAAATTTATTTGATTCAACTAACAATCACCAATCACTTACCATATTTTACATGATAAGTTATATAAAAGACAAGATTTTTTTTTTCCTCAAAATGCTCCCAGTCTAGAGGAAGATGCACAAGAAACAGTAACTCATCTTCCCAGTTTTTAAAACCAAAACGGCCTTTGCAGGCCTGATGCCTTCCTGTGGATTCAGAAACTTGATGCTGCAGTGGCCGGCTTGTCGTCGGGACACAAGAGGAGAAGGGGAGTTTCAGGAGAAATCCAGATGGGACTTGAATTCCAGCCATCAGCAAATATTCAGGTTCAAGGTCTGTCTTTTAATTCATGCAATATTTTTATTTCTCTCTCTCTCTCTCTTTTTGTTAGAGAAAGAAACCCTGCCGTAGTCGATGATGTGTAAGGAAGTCTGGGAGAGAGCAAGGAATTGATTCGCCCGTGGTGACCGGTGTCCTGGTGACGTGCACCTTCCCCGGAAGCTGGGCTCTGCTTCCTGCCTGGGTGCCTCCCGGCCGGCCCCTCCCATTTCAGACACTCCTTCTTCACATGGTTCCCGACAAAGGGATTATGTTGAGTTGGCGACGGAGTTCACTGGAAGGCGCTTGCTGCGTGCCATGGGGACATGGGAGGCGAAGAACCCCTCTCCAGCATGGAGGGTGAGAGGGGACCTGTGAACAGGGTCATGGGTTTACGGGGCCCCAGGGGTGAGCAGAAGAAATCTGCCCTGGGCCAAAGATGCAGATGGTGTGGGAGGTTGGGACTGGGATCTTGACTTTCCACAGCCATGTTTAACCAGAAGAGGAGAAGCTGCGCTTAATGCCAAGCGTGGCCGAGAGGCAGGCTGATTTATAAAGCAGGCCAATGCCCAGGACCTCCCGAGCCAGCGTGTGTGGATGTGCTATGCTGCCTTCCACGTGAAATAGTCTCTTTCCACACCCTCCTCCCTGCTTTGCACGGAAATAGTGCAACAAGCCCCATCTCTCGCAGGGTCGCCAGGAGAGCTTCCTGGAAGTGGAGGTTTCGAGGATGTCGGTCCCTTGCTGAACACAGCCCAGGTTTTGCTGTTGCTCCGGAGGAAGTGTGCGGATGGCTGACCAGCACCGCCGCTCTGGGTGGAACCCCTTTCTGTCTCATGCCCTGTTTTCCTCCATCCGACAGGAATTCCCTGAGAATGCTGAGCCCTGACTCTGGTGCTTGTGGTCCCATGAGAGGCGGCTGCGGGGGGGGTCAGAGCCAGCGCAGAGTAGCCTCCCAGGTCACCGTGTTCCAGCAGCCCCCAGTGGCCCGGCGTGTGGCCTCCCCATCCCAGTCACGAGATGGCAGGCAGCCCTGCCTGCAGGACACACCGCACTGCCCTGTCCAGTTTCCATGCCTGGATGCCAGGATCCAACAGGCAGGGACTCCTTGTCCATCCCCGATGTAAGAAACTGCCACCTGGGGTCTCCAGATTGTCACACCTGAGCAAAAACACGCTGCTGAGGGCACACACCGTGCAGAGACAGAGTTGGTTTGGAGAGCTGAGTGGGGACTTCCCGGGAAGAAAATGAGAGACGTTCTTAGAAGGCACTGTGATGATGCAATCATCCCACGATTCTCTGTCCACCTGTTTGGAGACCTAGAGGTAGGGAATTGAGGCCGAGAGGGCTGTGGGCTGGTGGGCGGGGCTGTGGGGCTGCCAGGGGAGGTGACGCTGAGGTATGACCTGGTCCCGCAGAGTGGTCACTGCTAACTTCGGGACCTCTCAAGCTGCTGACGCCCTGCCCGGGGCCAAAGATGTTGGATATCACAGGGCTTTCCTGCTTTCCCATCCCCTGGACCCTGTGTTCTTACAGACTCAGGGGATTCTGACATGCATCCCCAGATAACAGCGACTGAGGGAGGTGAGGCTGTCTGTGTTCAAAACAGAACTGTGTCCTCGGGGCCGTTCCCCCCACCCCATTCTTATATTCAGAAAAACGAAACAAATGAAATGCAGCAAGAGGTCGTTGAAGGATGGACGGCATTTGTTGGAGATCTTGTTTGTCGCACTACTTACGAATCGTGTGGGGGTGAAGGGTTTTAGTGATCAATAACATGAAAAACATTAAAAGTTATGAAGTCCTGGTGAGGAATGCACCTGTTATCGTATCCTGAAATGGCAAGTGTGCCTCATAGCCTGGATTCTGGGACCGCTTGTGTAATTCAACAATTCCAGCGTCATTTCCCAGGAAGGAACACCACTGCAGGCAAATTCTGAGAATAGGTGTCTGAATGGTGCTTCGTGGACCGGTTATGTACCAGGGAGCTCTGTCAATCTCCCATCTGCAGACAGCACGCACAAGCTAGAGAATCTCATGGAAGCCGCGTTTATAGAGGGGGACGAGGGGGACAGGTGCGCGGGGCAGGCCTTCCGGCTTTCCCCACAACCCGTCTTGCAGCCTAAGACTCACGAAACGCTCGTGGATGCTCGTAGAACCCTCAGACGGACGGCTTTATCCTGCCTGCTGCAGATAATTTCATGAGAGGTCAGCGATGACATGAAAGCATTGGATGCTACTGAGTCTCTCCTCCAGAGAGAGATCTGCTTCCTGGGAGAGGCTGCTCATGGAAACGTCCTTGGAGAAGCCCAGGTAAATAGGCAGAATTCAGTGGGGTATTTATTTCTTTCCTCAAAAATTTCCAAAGAGTTAGATATTTCTTGAAGAAGCCAGCTTTTATAAATATATTTTATCCAGTCTGGTTTTTATAACATTGAGAACATAGTAAATGCCTTTTTCCCCCCTCAATTCAAAGGGTCAGAACTAATCAGGTCAGAAGTAAAGCAGAAAAGTGTGTGTATGTGTTTGTGCCTGTCTATGTGCTTGTGTGTGTGCATGTGTGTGTGTAGGTCTGTGTGGGTTTGTGTGTGTGTACTTGTAGGTCTCTGTGCATGTGTGTCCGTGTACACACCTCTGTGTGCATCCGTGTGTGTGCATGTGTGCCTGTGTACTCACATCTGTGTGCATCCGTGTGTGTGCATGTGTGTCTGTGTAGGTCTGTGTGGGTTTCTGTGTGTGTAAGTGTAGGTCTTTCTCTGTGTGTGTCCGTGTATGCACCTCTGTGTGCATCCCTTGTGTGTGCATGTGTGTGTCCATATACACACATCTGTGTGCATCCGTGTGTGTGCATGTGTGTACTCACCTCTGTGTGCATCCCTGTGCGCGTGCATGTGTGTGTCCATGTACACACCTCTGTGTGCACCTGTGTGTGTGCATGCGTGTGTGTCCGTGTACTCACCTCTGTGTGCATCCCTGTGTTCGTGCATGTGTGTCTGTGTACACACCTCTGTGTGCATCTGTGTGTGCATGCACACACGCGTGTGGGGGGGGAGGTGGTACTCAGGAGAGGATGGGCAATACTTTGGTCTTGTCGTATGGCTTATACACCGCCAGAGATTGTAGAAGCTTCAGCACACTAAAGTAGGCATCTGTGCTTGAGAATATTTCCTGAAGTTAGGTTTTCAAAATAAGGATAATCATTTAATAATTTTACCTTAAGGCTTTCTGCTGATTTTTTGTTTGGGGAGTGGGATTTCTGAATTCTATTCCTTGGGCTGCGTCTGTGACCTCCCCTGCTTTTGCCTGGCGGCCCACGGGACCAGGGCCGTGTTTTTCCTGTCTCCTACGGAGGTCAGACATAGCGTGTCTCTTTCCTGGACCCCGCTAGAATGCCCACGTGGTCCTATTTTCTATTCCACTGACACTCCAAACTTCTCCCTGGGAAGGGGAGGAGATGAAGCCTACTTCCCAACCTTTAATGCCCCAGAAACTCTGGGGATTCCAAATGTCACTGAACCTGAAAAACACCCTCTTCTGTCTGGGACAGAGAATTCCTGCTTATCATCCTGCGGCTCTCAGAATACAGATTCTTAGCAAGGTGCGTCTGGGGGATGGGGCCGTGTAACTGCCCTTTGCCCCACGGCCACCACAGCGTAGGCAGTGTCTCTAGGAGGAAATCAGAACAAGGACCGTCATCACTGAGCACTACACAGCACGGCAGCTGGTTTCCTTGGTCAGAGTCGGTCTGAGTTCTGCTCGGATGGCCCACGGGCGGCAACACTGTCCCCCTGAGCGGATGTGACTACGAGTGCCCACTCCCTTGAAGGCTCTCCTTTGTCACGTGGCTGCGCTTGCCTTTGGAAGACCAGGATTATCTATGCTTTCCGGTAGTGTTTCCTCAGAGAGTTCCAGGGTACGCTTGTACCTTAATAATAGTGTGCCGCATGCCCCCAGCATTGGAAGGCGCATACCAGACATACCAGGGAAACAAATCCTGGGTTCTTTCTCGTTCTCAAAAAAAGCCTGCTGCTCCATCACCGAAGCCTAGCGGATACCCAGAGGAGATTGATTAGAGACCCACAGGCAGAAAACCCCCAGCAGACAGGTCCGGGCGGCCGCTGGAGCCTCTGCGCTCGCTAGTTACAGGTGGGAAGAAAGTGACGAGCAACTGGGCATTGCTTCAACGCCCTGGCGTTCAAGCACGTGGCGATTAGTCTGGCGAAGCAGATCTGAGCCCTAACACTTGGTGTGCATGTGGGCATCGCTTCAGAGAACATCCGAGGCTTAACCTGCCCTGGAGTGCTCCAGAGACGGCAAGTGTTTGCTCCCAATACTATTTCATTACGATTTTGAGCCTGAAAACAATCCCGAGAGAAACGAGAGCTCTGTTAAGAAAAGTGAGCTGGTCTGTAGCATAAGGTGAGAAAGTGGCAGAGAGAGTGTTCAAATCCAGGGGTTTTAGTTTCAGTTTAGAGCAAGTTGTGCCGCTCCACGTTGGACAAGCCTGTACCCCAAGCAGAAGCTCTGTCCAGCACCAGGACCCCAAGCTGGTCCCAACTCGGGCCCTGCCTCCAGCAGCCTTCACGGGTGTGCGCAGCAAGACCTTAGTCACCCAGCCTGGGACAGAACCGTTCTGGTCTAAGGAGCCTCGCAGCTTCCGCCTTGCCATGGCAACGCCGAAGGGCTGGGATCAAACACCACGTGTCTAAAACTTGTACGACTGTGAACTAGGACGGCAGCCAGACCAGCCCCGGAGGAAGGGCAGGCGAGACAGAGGCCAGCAGCAATGAGAGACTTTCAACCCTCCATACGCGGGTGCTTTGGGCAGTGGAATCCATATTGAAAGAAAGGAATTGAAAGAAAGAACGTAATCTTTTCTTAATCGCCTGTAGTGCAGACAGAGGCCCTTCAGAAGGAGCAGACCCTTGTCTTTCCTGCAGACATCGCCCGTTTGTAGTATTTTCCCTCCGCTGTCCTGACTTCCCATTATGGAATACACCCAGCAGCGCCGGCACTCTGCATGTCTCCAGCTCAGTCCCGACCCATCCCTTTGGTCTCGGAAACATTGTTACCGTGTTAATATCGACTGTAGAGTTTGTCTCCATGTTTATGTCCTGCCTCCTCCACCACCTGGCAGGTTCCACAAGGCTACGGATTTGTGTCTGCTCGTGTGTATGTGTTTGATTTCCTTCTGCTTGGGCTATCTTCCGTGTGCAGTATGCGGTCCTATATGGCTATGGGATTGGATTCATAGTAAATATGCAGTAGATGTGAGTTAATTGGTTAATATCCCTCTGCCCCCCTGCCAGATTGTCCTAAAACTATCTAATGACTGTATCAGATGAGCAGATTTTTAGGGAACAAATAATTTCTCAAACTTAATTAATAATTAATTAAACTTAATTAATTAATATTGACATATCTGATAATAAAAACTGAAATGTAAACTTGTAGTGTGTAAACAATCCAAACTGAGAGGTTGTAATGTTTTACATAAGAACTTTACTTAAATAGGCTTGTTTTGAAATGACATCTGGTCGACCTGCTCCCAGGTGATTTGTTTTTTCCCCAAATTTATTCATCCACCCATCCATCATCTACCCATGCATCCATGTATCCATCCATCATCCATACATCTATCCAGTCTTGCAGCAAACATCTATTTTTTTTTACACCAGACAGGATCCTACATAATTAGGATGGAATACTGAAAAAGACACATAAGATGTACTATTGAAACAACCACAAGAAAAAAGTCAGAATGCTGAGACAGAAAGTAGAAGGACAGTAAAGAAACCAGAGAAATGTCCCATAACAGTAACTATTAGGCAGAAATACAAATAAGGTCCCGGGCAAAGCTAAAGCCAATGCAATGTCCTGGGAGGGGATAAGCTTAATAATGTTGTCAAGTTCCCTGAGGAGTCAGCACACCTGGAGTGGGAGGTGAAGGGCACTCGAGGGGGAGGGCCATGCTACCGAGCTCAGAAAGCTTGTAAGGAACCCATAAGGAGGGTTTTGTACACCAGGCTAAAGAACTTACGTTTTATTCCACAGGGGACAGGAAACAAGGGAAGGTTTAAGATTCTAAGCAGGGAGTCTATGTGGTGGGGGGGCTTGCTATTATATGTTCTATGTTTTTAAAAGATCATGCTTCTTCAGCAATTCCTTAGCGATTTGGGGTCTTTTTTGGTTCCATATAAATTTTAGGATTGTTTGTTCCAACGCTTTGAAGAATGTTGGTGGAATTTTGATCGGAATGGCATTGAAAGTGTAGATTGCTCTGGGCAGTATAGACATTTTGACAATGTTTATTCTTCCGATCCATGAGCATGGAATGCTCTTCCATTTTTTTGTGTCTTCTTCAATTTCTCTCATGAGTGTTCTCTAGTTCCCGGAGTATAGATCCTTGACTTCTTTGGTTAGGTTTATTCCTAGGTATCTTACGGGTTTTGGTACTATAGTAAATGGAATCGATTATCTGATTTCCCTTTCTGTATTTTCATTGTTCATGTATAAGAACGCAACTGATTTCTGAGCATTGATTTTGTATCCTGCCTCATTACTGAGTTGTTGTATGAGATCTAGTAGTTTGGGGGTAGAGTCTTTTGGGTTTTCCACATAGAGTATCATGTGATCTGCAAAGAGAAAGAGTTTGACTTCTTCTTTGCCAAGTTGAATACCTTTTATTTCTTTCTGTTGTCTGATTGCTGTTGCTAAGACTTCTAACACTATGTTGAACAGTAGTGGTGAGTGGGCATCCTTGCCTTGTTCCTGATCTCAGAGGGAAGGCTGTCAGTTTTTCCCCGTTGAGGATGATATTCGCTGTGGGTTTTTAGTAGATAGATTTTATGAGGTTGAGAAATGTTCCCTCTATCCCTATACTTTGAAGAGTTTTGATCAGGAACGGATGTTGTATTTTGTCAAATGCCTTTTCTGCATCAATTGAGAGTACCATGTGATTCTTCTCTCTTCTCTCATTGATTTGTTCTATCACGTTGATTGATTTGCGAGTGTTGAACCACCCTTGCATCCCTGGGATAAAACCCACCTGGTCATGGTGGATAATCTTTTTATATTAATGTATTCTTGGATCTTGTTGGCAAGGATCTTGTTAAGAATCTTGGCATCCATATTCATCAGAGATATTGGTCTGAAGTTCTCCTTTTTGATGGGGTCTTTGTCTGGTTTGGGGATTAGAGTAATGCTGACTTCATAGAAAGAGTCTGGAAGTTTTCCTTCTGTTTATATTTTTTGAAAGAGCTTCAGGAGAATAGGTGTTATTTCTTCTTTGAATGTTTGGTAGAATTCCCCAGGGAATCCATCTGGTCCTGGATCTTGTTACCTGACTTCAGGCTTTATTACAAAGCTGTGATTACCAAGACAGCATGGTACTGGCACAAAAACAGAGAAATAGACCAATGGAACAGAGTAGAGAGTCCAGATATGGACCCACAAATCTATGGGCAAATCATCTTCGACAAAGCAGGAAAAAATATCCACTGGAAAAAAGACAGTCTCTTCAATAAATAGTGGGCGGCTATATATAGAAGAATGAAACTACACCATTCTCTCACACCACACACAAAGGCAGACTCGAAATTGATGAAAGACCTCAATGTGAGGCAGGAATCCATCAAAATCCTGAAAAAGAACATAGGCAGTAACCTCTTTGACATCAGCCACAGCAGCTTCTTTCAAGACACGTCTCCAAAGGCAAAGGAAACAAAAGTGAAAATGAACTTTTGGGACTTAATCAAAATAAAAAGCTCTGTACAGCAAAGGAAACAGTCAACAAAACAAAGGGACAACCCACAGAATGGGAGAAGATATTTGCAAATGACACTACAGACAAAGGGCTGGTATCCAAGATCTATAAAGAACTACTCAAACTCAATATCCAAAAAGAAGATGAACACATCAAAAAAATGGGCAGGAGACATGAAGAGGCACTTCTCCGAAGAAGATATACAAACGGCCAACAGACACATGAAAAAATGTTCAGCATCACTAGGTATCAGGGAAATTCAAATCAAAACCACACTGAGGGGGCGCCTGGGTGGCTAAGTTGGTTGAGCGACTGCCTTTGGCTCAAGTCATGATCCCGATCGAGCCCCACATCCAGTGCCTGCTGGGCGGGAAGCCTGCTTCTCCCTCTCATTCCCCCTGCTTATGTTCCCTCTCTAGCTGTGTTTTTCACTGTCAAATAAATAAAATATTAAAAAAAAATACACTGAGATACCACCTTACACCAGTTAGAATGGCCAAAATTAACAAGTCAGGAAACAACAAGTGTTGGAGAGGCTGCGGAGAAAGGGGAACCCTCTTACACTGTTAGTGGGAATACTAGCTGGTGCAGCCACTTTGGAAAACAGTGTGGAGATTCCTTAAAAAAATTAAAAATAGAGCTACCCTATGACCCTGCAATTGGACTACTGGGCATTTACCCCAAAGATACGGATGTAGTGAAAAGAAGGGCCATATGCACCCCAATGTTCATCGCAGCAATGACCACAATCGCCAAACTGTGGAAAGAGCCAAGGTGCCCATCAACAGATGAATGGATAAAGAAGATGTGGTGCATATATACAATGGAGTACTATGCCTCCGTCAGAAAGGATGAATACCCAACTTTTGTAGCAACATGGACGGGATTGGAGGAGGTTATGCTGAGTGAAATAAGCCAAGAAGAGAAAGTCAAGTATCACATGGTTTCACTTACTTGTGGTGCATGAGGGGTAACCTGGAGGACAGTGGCAGAAGGAAAGCAAATGGGAACTAGGGTAATCTAGGGAGGGAAACGAAACAACAGAGACTTTGGACACAGAAACAAACTGAGGGACTTGGAGGGAGGGGGGTGGGGGGATGGGAGAGCCTGGTGGTGGGTACTGGGACACCTAAAGCGGGGAGCACTGGGTGTGGGGAATGGGGAATGAATCTTGAAACAATGGAAAAAAAATTTTAGTAACAATAAAAAAATAAAAAAAAAATAAAAAAAAAAGTTCTTCAAGCAGTTCCACCTCCCTCCTGGGGCGGAGGACCCAGCTCTGTCCCCCTGAAAACTCAGCAAGCAGAAAGGCCCTGGAGCGGAACACTCTTTCTCGCCACATCCCTCAGGATCCCTGCTGGGTGTCCGTCAGGCTACGACCCTGAGGACTCATGGACGGACGCAGACAGTGACTGAATTTGCAGGCACGTGCCCGATGGGGAGGTGGGGGCAAGAAGAATCCAGGGGCAGCTTGTCTATGGATGGAACTTCTTCAAGGACCCCACTGGGTCACAGTACGGTGGGCATTCATCTCTCACTCCCTTTGCCCCCAGCGGGGCTGCTAACCGTCGGCTCGGTCCGGCCTGGGCTCACTGGCCCTGCTTCTCCTCAGGGTGCTCTCGGGCAATGATGACCAACCAGCGGAGCCACCCGAAGAGACCGCATCTCATTTGCCATCGTGGCTGTGGAGCAGGCAGGGAGAGCTGCAGACTGAGCCCTACTAGGACAGAAGCGACCAGGGAAATCTTCCTAGATGCTCCAAATTGGCCAGATGTTGTGTGCAACTTGCCCTGTGGCTATATATCTGAGAAGGGATTGAATCATCAACCAAGGAGAGATTAGCGGGAGGCTAAGCGGCAGCTAATCTCTCCAAGTCAGCAAAGGGAAAGAGCGACTTTGTGTTTTTGATTAAACAACAACAACAACAACAACAACAACAACAACAACAATCCAGGGATAAAGTACATGACCTTAAAACTTAAAGGAAGAAAACACAGGTAAAATTTGAGAAACTGTGCTTGGCATCCTCAGTAGCCCAGAGGAAAATATATATCTCATAAAGAACAAAAGGGCAGACGGATAAAACTGAGACTGAGAGACTGCACTGAGCAATTCTTGTCCTTATCCTTTTGGCCTATCTGTGGCATTGAACACAGAGGCTCACTTTTTTGGCTTCTCGACATCACTGACTACTGGCATTTCTTTCTCCCTTCTCAGTCTTTGGTGATACCTCCTCATTTCCCCAGCTTTTCAATTCTGGGATTCCCAAGGATTCAGTGTTTGGACCTCTTCTCTCTTCTGTTGGTGATCTTATCCCTTAATTGTTGTCTACATCCCGATTTCACCCAAACCCATTTCTGCAGTCCTGGCCCCATGCTAGGACCCCAGACTCATACAGCCGTCTGCTCACATCTCCATCTGGGTACTGACAATATCCGCTGGGATATCTCCTGGACATGGAAACCCTCACTACCACCAACAGAGCTCTTGATAAGCCCCTACTCACTGCTGCCTCGACTTCCCAATCTCTGTCAATAAGAAACTCCGTTCTTCCAGACACTGAAGACACAAATTGTGGGAATTCATGTTTTATTCCTCTCTTTGCTCATTTCCTCAGCAATCCATGAGCAAACCCCATTGACTGTACCTTCAAGACATATTCAGAATTGCTCATTGTCTCGACTCTTCCTCCACAGTCTATGCCCCCTTCATGTTTCACGTGGATTACTGCTCTGATGGCCCTGCCTTCCGCTTTCCCACCTGCACTCTGTTCTCAACACAGAAGCCAATGCGATCACAAGAGCCTGCCAGACCCCGCCTGACCTTCCCTACCCCCCTCGGGAGCGTGAGGCCTTCTTCCCTGCTTTCTTTCTTCTGTAACCACATTGGCCTTGCCCCCCCTCAAGCAAGCCAGATCCAATCTATGCCAAGACCTTTGCTTTTCAAGATCTCCCTGCCTGCAATTCATGGCTTGCTCATTACTTCCTTCTCAGTGATGTCTTCCTCCAAGTTATCACTATCTGATGATAAAGTCCTATCTGATGCTGTCACATTTGTTTGATGGGTCAGTTGAAGATCTGTCTCTGCATAAGGATGACAGCTCCAGAAGATGGGGGTCTCTGTCTTATTGTTTGCTGAACTCTTGGCACATTAGAACAGTACCTGGCACATAGCCATTATGGGGTAAATGTTTGTTGGATTAATTAATAGATTAATGAATATAAAGATCTTATGCAAGAATGAAAAGGAAATTGAATGTGTGAGGTATGAAAAGGAAAAGGAAAAAATCAACAGCAGAACCAAGTCTACCTGCATGCACTAAAAAAGAATTGATACATTAAAATAGAATTTGTGATCTGATGACAAATTTTAAAGTCCTCCCAGAATGAACAAGAAAAACCAAAGAAATGTAAATGATGATCAAGAAGACACTATGCAAGCTGAAAAGAGACTAGACATCTCATCTTAAATGATTATGTTATTCAAAGTAATCTAGAAAAATCAGTGTGGAGCAAATATTCAAAGGTAATACAGGACAAAATGTTCATACATAAGACTAAAATATAAAGATCTTAAAAGTGGATTAATTAGGTTTATTGTATTTTAGATAAGATCCATAAAATCATACCTAGACAGAGTCTATTTTTTTTAAACTTGTTTGCTGGGTTTTGTTTTTTTTGTTCATCTGTTTGCTTTTTGTTGTGGTGGCAACATCCTCTGGGTCTCTCTCTCTCTCTCTCTCTCTCTCTCTCTCTCTCTCTCTCACACACACACACACACACACACACACACACACACACACACAGGACTGATATCGGTCCTTACCATTGCAACAGTTAATGGTCACAACAATAGAGCATCTTAGTTCCAAGACCAAAGTAATTGCAACAAAACTTCTGAGCAGGACAAACTGGATTGGGACCCGTGCAAACATTATTTTCTTTGCAGGCATGAAAGGTGCTAGACATCATCCACGTTCCAGACAGGCAGTATTCCGGAAGGGCTATGAATGTAACTTCTGAAGCTCCACTTCCCAGGTTCTAAATACAGTTCCTGTACTTCCTAGCTGTGCAATGTTCCATCACATCTTTGCTGCATCAGTGTTCTTGTCTTCCAGGTCCATTAACTTGGTCATTTCTGGTTGTTTTCCCCCTGGTTGCTGTTTCTCCTGGCTGAGTCATACCTAGTTCCCTCCGTCTTTACATTTCCAGTCATTTCTTACTGGATTCTGGACATAGTTAGTTTTACATTATTGGTTCTTGGGTTTTGTTGTATTCTTTCGAGTGTTGGGTTTTGTTTTGAGACACAAAGAAGTTACTTCACATCAGTCGAACTATTTCAAGGCTTGCTTTTATAATTTGCTAGAATGGGTCTGGTGCAGCTTTAGTGGGTTCTAATTACCCCTCTGAGATTCTCCTGTTTGCTGTTCATGCTCTTCTGTCTTTCTACTCTGGCTGCTGGGACACCGGAAGTGTGAGCTGCCCGTTTTGGGGCTGCTCTTCCCAACACCCGGGGGTTTCCTGTCATGCACACACATCAGTCTGCGATTGACCAGAGACTCCCGGGGACTATGTAGGTCTCCAGGCAGCTGTCTCCTCTCCAACATTTCTGCTCCATAAACACTAGCTGCATTAGCTTCCCCAGCATCTGATCTCTGCCTGCCCAGCTAAGTGGAGACTCTGGCCTCTGTGCACTCCTGGTTGCACCTCTCTGTGTGCACTTAACACACAGGTTCTTCCCATCACACTGTCCTCGTGTGTGCCATCCCTTCTGCATC
>PITA01026608.1:0-22362 GCA_004023965.1 Spilogale gracilis
AAAAAAAAAAAAAAATCCTGTGGTCAATGCCCCTCTCCCATCCCAGGGTAAACTCTACTGTACACGTCTTGGGAATACCAGAAGAGAGTCCGGCCAAGCCCTGTCTCTATTTGGCATTTTAAACCAAATGTCTTTGTTCTGGTAGGCAGCTGTTTAGGGCTTTTTACTCATTTAACAAGTGGATCTTTTTGAAGTCCTCATTTAAAATAATTTCATATTCAAGCAGTATGTGTGTGGTTCAAAGTCATAAAATTATTCATTTGAAAGACTTCTCCTTTTTTCTCAGATATCAATTGAAGTGTATAACCGTTCCCCCGAGCAAAGCTCACTGCCTGGAAAGTCCTTTTTCAGCAATGCTTTGCCACCATCACTAAATTGAGTTATTCCAACAGCCTTTGATGCTCGGGTTTTTTTTTTTTTCCTAAGTGTGCATATGAAAGCTGAACAGCAACATAATTTAATTCTTCAAGATTTACTTTTTAATCACCAAGGTGGCTCTTCTGGGGTCCAGAGAGTTGACCCCATTTTCTCAAGTTGAAATTGATTTAGGTCAAATAATTCTTAGAATTTGAATTAGGTATTTTTCTCCTTATCAGGCTGAACTTCCAGCTTCATTTCCCAGCAGCTGGGAACATCTGTGCTACGTGTGAATCACAGATGATTTGAGGAAAACCAAATGTGGGCAAAGAAGGTATTCACAACTCACTGAATTCTATCAGTAAAATTCTTCATGACAACATGAATTGGTGTCAAGGTACAATTGTGTGGAGCGTCTAAATTCCTTCTACAAAGGGAAAATGAGACAATTACCAGGGACTCAGAATGTAATCAAAATAACACAACCATATTGCTTCTGAATAAGAAATCTTTCTGTAAATACTGTGGCATATTATTCTGGAATAAAAATCATTTGCCACAAGGGAATTCTACTGAAAAAATGTGTAATGGAAAGTTAAGGGCTGTGTTTCTCTTAACTCTAGTATGCATCCCCTGAAATCTGAATATTTATTCAATGAGCAAGAGACAAATCTATCTAGACTAGATTAAAATCTAAATATTTAAAATCTGAATATTTATTCAATGAGCAAGAGACAAATCTATCTATACTAAACATCCTGCATGCATCAACCAGATGTTTTTCCACAAAGGTATTGAGTTGGAGTACATAAATACTTCCATATGGCTTATCAGTTACTTTTAGTAATAAAAATGCTAACTTGGGTTTCCCCCACCCCCTTACCCGCTCCCTCCAGAAAAGTATTCTCTGATTAACAAGTGAAAGCAGGGGCTGGGTTAATATAAAGATCAAGGACCTAAGGCAGAGCATCTCTGGTGACTCATTTATAGCTCCACCCCCCAGCTGCCTTCACAATTATACCTTCATTTATATGACCATCTGGGCGCCCAAGGAATTAAAACCTCATGTCTGTCCAGCTGTCCTTTCATACTCTCAGATTAGGATTTTGGGGAGGACAAAGAAGGACTGTGCTGGATTCCCCAGACCTGACCCACCTTCCCTGGGAGGATGTCGGTTTCAGGGAAGTCCCAGGGATTAAAATGGAACCAGGGTCCCAGGAGAGCTTTTGTTTCCCCACCAGGCCACAGAAACTTCTCCAGCAGGAGAGAGAAGATCGTGACACCTTTACATCAATCCAATAAATAACTCCTGAGCACCAGTTATGGGGAGGGCACTGCAATCAAGGACTCAGGCAGAAGAGACACAGACCATGTTCCAGCACATATTAAGCACTTGGTGTTTACTGCCTGAGGAACTGTTTGAAGAAGATGGCGGTGGACACAAAGACATTGAGCTTGTAGTCATCGCACAGAAAACATCTGAGGAGCTGATGATTGGTTGGGTGGAGAAATGAAAGAGAGGGGAAATGAAACTGTGGCCCTTGGGGCCTAGAACAGGAATATCACAGTTCCAAATAGGAGATTTGGAGGAAAGAAGCTAAGGATAATGTCATTTACTGTAATAGGAGGACACTTTAGTAGAGGTAAATAGCCCACCTCTCCTTGCACAGAACTAAAATGCCCACAGTGGGGCACCTGGGTGGCTCAGTTGGTTAAGCGACTGCTTTCGGCTCAGGTCATGATCCTGGAGTCCCGGGTTCAAGCCCCACATCGGGCTCCTTGCTCAGCGGGAAGCCTGCTTCTCCCTCTCTCACTCCCCCTGCTTGTGTTCCCTCTCTGGCTGTGTTTCTCTCTGTCAAATAAATAAATAAAATCTTAAAAAAAAAATGCCCACAGTGTCATCAGTCTTGAGATTTTTGTGCTGGAACGTTCTTTTAGACCAAGATTGCCTGACCACCTATTCTATCAGTCATGCCCCACCTTTATAATTTTGCCTTGTTCATTTTCCACTTATGTCTGCCATTTTCTTGATATTTTCTATTTAAACAACTCACATTTTATTTAAATAAAGCTACCTTTAAAATTTTTTATGTCACTGTTGGGGCACCTGGGTTGTTCAGTTGGTTAAAGTCTAACTCTTGGTTTTAGCTCAGGTCCTGATCTCAGGGCCTTGGGATCAAGCCCCATATTCAACTCTGAGCTCAGCATGGAGTCCATTTGAGATTCCCTTTCCTTCTCCCTCTGCCCCTCCCCCGTACTCTCTCTCTCTGAAATAAACAAGTCTGTTAATATTTGTTAAAGATTTCATTTATTAATTTAACAGAGAGACAGCACAAGCAGGGGGAGGAGCAAGGGGAGGGAGAGGGAGAAGAAAGCTCTCCACTGAGCAGGGAGCCCAACGTGGGACTCAATCCCAGGACCCTGGGATCCTGACCTGAGCCAAAAGAGACACTTAACCAACTGAGCCACCCAGGGGCCCTAGTAAATAAGCCTTTAAAAAAAAAAATTATGTCACTTTTACGAAGAGAAAACCAGTTTCTCTTGCCATGTAAATATGAGGTAACCATAAAAGTAAGTATACTGAAAAACAGTAAGTATACTGTTTCAGTATACAGTAAGTATACTGAAAATCAGAATGACTGCATTCTAGCTAACTCTGAAACTGAGGACCACTTTGTCTTTAAGGGAGAGAGGTTGTCAGAGCCGGATCAGCACCAAACTGAGACCTTCTCTTTAACTCTCTTTAACTAATCATAATTATTGGAAATGAATTTATCCTCATAACAATAAACACTTATGCAGCACTATGGCCAGGGATGGTTCTCACAAAAGGCAGGCATCAATTCCATGCCCTCAAGAAATGTCGAAACTGGCACAGAGAGATTAGGGAGCTTGGGAGAGATTATGTAGCTTGCCCAAGGTCATTTACCTAGTAAGTGGAGAAGCCAGGATTCCAGCCCCACCAGTGCGACTCCAAACAGAACCCTGTTCTCATGATGTTACTTAATGGTATGAATTCATCAGCTAAAATCCCCACCCCTTAGCAACCACTGATCAAAAGCAGCCCAAGTCAGAAGGGAGACATGCCAGCCGCTCATGCGTTAAGAGTCAGGGTGAGTATTCACTGTACAGTAGTGACCTTGATAAAAACAAATCCTGCTCTCAAGGTCAGTTGGCCTCATTAACTTGTTGCCTTCAACAAGTGTTTTTTTTTTACAACTTCCTGGTCATTTCAGCTTCTGTGTGAACTCTGCCTGTTGTTCTGCTTCCTGTTTAGAAACATAATCCTTGTTAAAAGGAATGAGCACGTTTCCAGACATTTGAACATTTTGCACTCAGTTTTAGCTTTCCGGTCTTCAGGCTTTGACACTTATCACATGATTCCTGGAGGGATGAGAGGAGGAAAAAAAAAGAAGAAAGGAAAAGAAAAGGACCTCCCTCTCCATTCTTTCAGGGAGAAGATGAGGGAGGCAGAAAAAAAGGAGACTCTCGGCCCCCCCAAGCTTGAGACCTGATTAAAGAGGAAACAACAGTTCCAAGCATTTTAGAACGACGGCGAGGTGTCTTGGTGCTTGCTGGAGGCCAGGGCTGGTGACTTCATATACGAGTGTTTGGATTAGTTAATAGTTCAATTCCAAGAGGTTATGGTTATAAATCCCAGTACTGCTGGGACGTCTCTAACATGCAGCTCTGCGCTGCCATCACCGGTCAATTTCCTCAGAGAGGGGAAAGAAAGGGAAGAAAATGGAAAGAGGGAATATTTGAATATCAAGCAAGTGCTTTCCATGGCCTCCGTGAGTCCCAGGAGAACCACAGCGAAGGTGACAGTGGCGCTCTGAGAGCACCCGTCCGGTGGAGCATCGGCTCATTAGAATTAATGGATTGTGATGGTGAGAAATGTATGCACTTGACCTTCATCTCTGCGCAACTCCCTGCTTCAGCCCTCACCCCTCGGGTCCCTCCCTCACCCTTGACTCCTCTCTGCCTCTCTGGCCAGAATCCTGCCTAAACCTCTCAATCATGCCTCCAAAGCCACTTTGATCATGTTGTCCCTGTTTTAAGGACTAGAACCAGTTTTTCTGCATAGCTGTTGGCCCAGATGGGCCCCAGGGAAAAGACTTGTCTGCAGAAGGAACCTCTCTTGCTTTTTACCTGCTACCTCACTTATAGAAAAAGCCAAGTCCTTGCTGAAGCTAGAGCCAGGCCACACCCAGACCGGACCACATTGACGAAAGGTGTGCAGAAACAGGCTGAAATCAGCAGGAAGTCAGCCAAGGGAAGGATTGGGGGTCGTTTACTGCAGCCGATGCCTGGGACTCCAGCCAAGAGAAAGTCAAATCCTTTTTGGGAGGCCAGCCAGCTACGTGTCCCATCTGACCTCAGTGGAGTTCCCCACCTACTGCCTTGACCTTTAATATGCCACTGTTCTCTGAAATGAAGCAGGATAGCATTTTCTTGCTCTCTTCCAAGCTAGAAGGATAAAAGGTCACTCCAAGGCTTTGCTGAGATGAGAAGAGATTCCGGAAGCATCATATGTTTGACTTTTACTCTAAGGAGATGGATATTAGCAAGAGAAAGATGTTCATCTTGTAGGCCTTCCACTCTAGCATGGCTGAAGAAAGCAGGCCCAGACCCAGACTCAGGTTTTCTGAGAAGCTAATGGGGCCCCTTCCAAATCCCAGGTGTGGGGAAGGAACTTGTCAGAACTCAAAAGGTCAGTGATTTTATAAAATTTGTAAAAACAAGGCATTTGTGTATTCTTTTTCTTAAAGAAGCCTCCAAAGATAGTGTAAACTTTGCACCTCATAAAGTCCTATTCCTCCTATGCAGACCCTGGGCGAGGTCCACAGTCCCCTCCTTCTATTTGCAGCATCCTTCCCACCCCTCCATGCAAAGTGGCCAACACACTGACAACAAAAAACAGGATAGAGGGCAGAGTCAGAGGGGAAGATGAAGGATCCAGAAAAGAGGAACATTCTAAAGCACTGACCTCCTCCGCACCCAAGAGAGCCTCCAAAGGGACTGGTGGGCAGAAGGCTGTGAACTATTTCCTAAGGTTCTTTGTGCTCAGAGTATGGTAGAGACACCCAGACTGCTGGGCTTAAAATAGGCTCGACAGTTTAGTAGCTGGGTGATCTTAGGCAAGTTACTGACCTCTCTGTGCCACAGCCCCTCATTGGTCAAATGAGAGAGTAACTCCCTCATTGGATTGCAAGGATTGAATGACCATATGCAAGTAAAATGCTTAGGACAATGTGTGGCATACAGAAAATGCTAGATGGTGATGGTACCATCCTTCTCTTTTAACACTAATACATAGCTAAGGTGTGCTGTAAGTTCACCAAGACTACTATACATAGTCACTCTAATCGCATCGCAAATGCAACACTACCTTCCTAAAATCTCCTGGAGACTAGATCCCCATACCTACTGTGCAATTTCTTTTTTTTTTCCTGAAGGCTTTATTTATTTATTTAAGAGGCAGAGCATGAGGAGGAGCAAGATAGTGGAGGAGTTAGAGAGACCTAAATATCATCCTGTCCCCGGAGCTCAGCTGGATGGTTATCAAACCAGTCGGAACACCTACAGACTCAACAGGAGATCGAAGAGAAGCAGAGCGACAATTCTCGGAACAGAAAAGTGACCACTTGCTGGAAGGTGGAACACGCAGAGAAGTGCACCAGAGGTGACATTTGGGAAGACAGACCGTGGGGGGAGGGGCCAGCTCCCAGCCAGCATGGAGCCATAGAGCACAAAATTGGAAACTTGAGAAGTCTGCTCCACTGAGGGACATCACCCAGGGGCTAAAGGGGGGGATGGAACCTTCACTGGGACAGTGTGGTCTCAAGACCCATGCAGTCACAGAAGAACATGGGGTGCTGGAGCATAGCAGAGTTCCCAGGTATCGGAGCGGGGAAGCCAGGTGCAGGGATGGAGCCGTGGAGGGGGCTCTCACCTTGGGCTTACCTTAAACTGTGATCCGAGGTGCAGGCGGGGCACTGCTCTTTGAGGAGGGACCCCACAGGTGGCAGATCTGGGGAGATCCCCTCCTTCCTCCTCCGGGAGGGGCAGCGCAGGAATGGCTGTAGGAATCTGCTGGGTTTGGAGACTCCAAACAGGGCCATGTGCCAGAGATAGAAATGCTCGGTCACAGGCTGGGTGAGCACGAAATGTGGCCTGAGACCAGGGAGACAGGCGTGATTGATAGCTTTTCTCTGGGGGTGCACTGAGAAGTGGGGCCCCCAGCTCTCCGCTCCTCTGGGCCAGAGACTGGGAGGCCACAATCTTCATTCCCGTACTCCAAAGCCAGTCCTCCTGTCCTCCAAAATGTATGGAAAGCGTTCAGGCAAAAAAAAAACTCCTAAGAGCAAACCCAAGCGGACTGCTTAGCCTGGCCCCTGGCAAGGGCAGGGCAGTTCTGCATGGGACAAAGACATTTGAGAATCAATACAACATGCCCCTCCCCCAGAAGATCAGCAAGAACACCAAGCCAAGACCAAGTTCACAAATCAATGAGAACTGCGGAACTCCAAACCTACGGGGAACACACAATGTAGAATTCATGGCATTTTTCTCATGTTTCTTTAGTCTTTCAAAATTAAAATTTTTTAATTTTACTTTTTTCTTATTCTATTATTTTATTTTTTCTCTTTCCTATTTTAACTTTTTTAAACTATTTTATCTGATCAATATTTTTTAAATTTTTTTTAATTTTCATTGTTTTAGTCAATTCTATCCCTCCATTGTATTTAAACTTAATTTTTGTATACATATAAGTTTCTCTTTCTTTAAGATTTTAGGATGCAGTTTCTTCTAATAGATAAAATATACCCTAAATCTAGCACATGGCTTTGTTCTAGTCTCCAGCCTCATCATATTCTTTCCTTTTTTTTCAACCAGCATCTTATCTTACCAATTCCTTTTTTAGAATCTTTTTTTAATTTTCATCTTTATAGTCATATTCCATCCCTTCAGCATGTATACCCTTACTTTTGTACATAAATAAGTTTGTTTTTTCTTTAAAATTTTGGAAAGCAGTTTCTTCTAACAGACTAAAATATACCCAAAATCAACTGTGGGGCTATGTTCTATTTACCAGTCTAATCATATATAGAGAGAGACAAATAGACATAAATAGATATAGAGAGAGAGATAGATTTTTTTTTCCTTTCTTCTCCCCCTCAGTATCGGGTCTCTTTTGATTTGGTTAGTGTATATTTCTCTGGGGTCATTGCTACCCTTTTAGTATTTTGTTCTCTCATTCATCTATTCTTATCTGCCATAAAATGACAAAGTGGAAAAACTCACCTCAAAAAAAAGAACAACAGGCATGGCTAGGGACCTATCAATAGGGACATTAGTAATATGTCAGAACTAGAGTTCAGAATGATGATTATCAAGGTGCTAGCTGGGATCAAAAAAAAGCATAGGCAATATCAGAGAATCTCTTTCTGGAGAAATAAAAAAACTAAAATCTAGCCAAGTTGAAATCAAAAAGCTATTAATAAGGTGCAATCAAAAGTGGAGGCTCTTACTGCTAGGATAAATGAAGCCAAAGAGAGAATTAGTAATATAGAAGACCAAATGATGGAAAATAAAGAAGCTGAGAAAAAGTGAAACAAACAACTACTGGACCATGAGGGGAGAATTAAACAGATAAGTGATACCATAAGATGAATAATTATTAGAACAATTGGGATCCCAGAAGAAGAAAGAGAGAGAGGAACAGAAGGCATATTGGAGCAAATTATAGCAGACAATTTCCTTAATTTGATAAAGGGAACAAGCATCCCTTCCAAAAATCCAGGAGGCACAGAGAACCTCCCTCAAAATCAATAAAAATAGATGCACACCCCATCATCTAATAGTAAAACTTACAAGTCTCAGTGACAAAGAGAAAATCCTGAAAGCAGCTTGGGAGAAGAGGTCTGTAACATACAATGGTAGAAATATTAGATGAGCAGCAGACCTATCTGCAGATACCTGGTAGGCCAGAAAGGACTGGCATGATATATTCAGAACACTAAATGAGAAAATATAGCCAGAATATTATATCCAGCTAGGCTATTACGGAAAATAGAAAGCGAGATAAAAAGCTTCCAGGACAAACAAAACCTAAAAGAATTTGCAAACACCAAACCAGCCCTACAGGAAATACTGAAAGGGGTCCTCTAATCAGAGAGAGAGCCTAAAGGTAACCAATCAGAAAGGAACAGAGACAATATACAGTAACAGTCACCTTACAGGCAATAAAATGGCACTAAATTTATATCTTTCAATAGTTACCCTGAATGTAAATGGGCTAAATGCCCCAATCAAAAGACACAGGGTATCAGAATGGATTTAAAAAAAAAAAAAAAAAAACACGGGGTGCCTGGGTGGCCCAGTTGGTTAAGCGACTGCCTTCGGCTCAGGTCATGATCCCGGAGACCTGGGATCGAGCCCCGCATCGAGCTGCCTGCTCGCTGGGAAGCCTGCTTCTCCCTCTCTCACTCCCCTTGCTTGTGTTCCCTCTCTCGCTGTGTTTCTCTCTGTCAAATAAATAAATAAAATATTTTAAAAAAACAAGATCCATCAATATGCTGTCTCCAAGAAACTCATTTTAGACCCAAAGACACCTCCAGATTTAAAGTGAGGCTATGGAAAACAATTTACCATACTAATAGACATCAAAAGAAAGCTGGGGTGGCAATCCTTATATCAGACAAATTAGATTTTAAGCCAAAGACTATAGTAAGAGATGAGGAAGGACACTATATCATATTTAAAGAGTCTGTCCAATAAGAAGATCTAACAATTTTAAATATCTATGCCCCTAACATGTGAGCAGTCAATTATATAAATCTATTAAAAAGTAAATCAAAGAAATACATTGACAATAATACAATAATAGTAGGGGACTTTAATACCCCCTCACTGAAAAGGACAGATCATCTAAGTAAAAGATCAGAAAGGATATAAAGGCTTTAACTGACACCCTGGAGCAGATGGACACCACAAATATATTCAGAACATCCCATCCCAAAGCAACAGAATACACGTTCTTCTCTAGTGCACATGGAATATTCTCCAGAATAGATCACATCCCGGGTCACAAATCAGGCCTCAACTGGTATCAAAAGATTGGGATCATTCCCTGCATATTTTCAGACCACAGTGCTTTGAAACTAGAACTTAACCACAAGAGGAAAGTTGGAAAGAACACAAATACATGGAGGCTGAAGAGTATCCTACTAAAGAATGAATGAGTCAAGCAGGAAATTAAGAATCTAAAAAATTCATGGAAACAAATGCAAATGAAAACACAATTGTTCAAAATCTTTGGGACAAAGCAAAGGTAGCCCTCATAGGAAAGTATAGAGCAATGCAAGCCTTTTTTAAGAAATAAGAAAGGTCTCAATTACACAACCAAAGCCTGCACCTAAAGGAGCTGGAGGAAAAAACAGCAAAAGAATAAATAGATAAATAAATAAATAAATAAATAAATAAATAAATAAATAAGCAAGCCTAAACCCAGAAGGAGAAGAGAAATAATAAAGATCAGAGTAGAAATCAATGAAATAGAAACCAAAAGAACAGTAGAGCAAATCAATGAAACAAGGAGCTGGTTCTTTGAAAGAATTAAGATTGATTAAAACCTGGCCAGACTTATCAAAAAGAAAAGAGAAAAGACCCAAATTAATAAAATCATGAATGAAAGAGGAGAGATCACAACCAACACCAAAGAAGTACAAACAATTATAAGAACATATTATGAGCAGCTATACACCAGCAAATTTGACAATTAATGCATTCCTAGAGACATATAAATGACCGAAATTGAACCAGGAAGTAATAGAGAACCTGAACAGACCCATAACCAGTAAAGAGATTGAAGCAGTCATCAAATATCTCTCAACAGACAAGAGTCCAGGGCCAGATGGCTTCCCAGGGGAATTCTACCAAACATTTAAAGAAGAATTAATATCTATTCTCCTGAAACTGTTCCAAAAAAATAGAAATGGAAGGAAAACTTCCAAACTCATTTTATGAGGCCAGCCTTACCTTGATCCCAAAACCAGACAAAGACCCCATCAAAAAGAAGAATTATAGACCAATATCCTTGATGAACATGGATGCAGAAATTCTCACCAAAATACTAGCCAACAGTACATTAAAAGGATTATTCACCATGACCAAGTGGGATTTATTCCTGGGCTTCAAGTTTGGTTCAACATCTGGAGATCAATCGATGTGATACAGTATATTAGTAAAAGAAAGAATGAGAACCATAGGATCCTCTCAATAGATGCTGAAAAAGCATTTGACAAAGTATAGCATCCTTTCCTGATCAAAACTCTTCACCGTGTAGGGATAGACATTACATGCCTCAATATCATCAAAGCCATCTATGAAAAACCCACAGCAAATATCATTCTCAATGGCAAAAAAATTGAGAGCTTTTTGCCAAAGGTCAGGAACACGGCAGGGCTGTCCACTATCACCACTGCTATTCAACATAGTACTAGAACTCCTAGTCTCAGCAATCAGAAAACAAAAAGAAATAAAAAGCATCCGAATTGGCAAAGAAGAAGTCAAACTTTCACTCTGCAGATGATATGATACTTTATGTGGAAAACCCAAAAACTCCATTCCAAAACTGTTAGACCTCATACAAGAATTCAGTAAAGTGTCAGGATATAAAATCAATGCACAGAAATCAGTTGCATTTCTATACATAAACAGCAAGAAAGAAGAAAGAGAAATTAAGGAGTTGATCCCATTTACAAATGCACCCAAAACCGCAAGATACCTAGGAATAAACCTAACCAAAGAGGCAAAGAATCTGCACTCAGAAAACTATAAAGTACTGTTGAAAGAAGTTGAGGAAGACACAAAGAAAAGGAAAAATGTTCCATGCTCATGGGTTGGAAGAACAAATATTGTGAAAATGTCTATGCTACCTAAAGCAATCCACACATTTAATGCAATCCCTATGAAAATACCATCAATTTTTTTCAAAGAAATGGAACAAATAATCCTAAGATTTATATGGAAACAGAAAAGGACCCAAATAGCCAGAGGAATGTTGAAAAAGAAAACCAAAGTTGGCAGCGTCTCAATTCCAGACTTCAAGCTCTATTACAAAACTGTAATCATCAAGACAGTATGGTAGTGGCACAAAAACAGACACACAGATCAATGGAAAAAAAATAGAGTCCAGAAATGGTCCCTCAACTCTATGGCCAACTGATCTTCAAAAAAGCAGGAAAGAATGTCCAATGGAAAAAAGACAGTCTCTTCAAAAAATGGTGTTGGGAAAATTGGATGGCCACATGCAGAAGAATGAAACTGGACCACGTCCTTACATCACACACAATAATAGACTCAAATGGATGAAAGACCTCAACATGAGACAGGTCCATCAAAATCCTTGAGGAGAACAGAAGCATCACCCTCTTTGACCTCAGCCACAGCCAACTTCTTCCTAGAAACATTGCCAAAGGCAAGGGAAGCAAGGGCAAAAATGAACTACTGGGACTTCATCAAGATCAAAAGCTTTTGCCCAGCAAAAGAAACAGTCAACAAAACCAAAAGACAACTGAGAGGATGGGAGAAGATATTTGCAAATGACATATCAGGTAAAGGGCTAGTATCCAAAATCTATAAAGAACTCCTCAAACTCAACACCCAAAGAACAAATAATCCAATCAAGAAATGGGCAGAAGACATGAACAGACATTTCTCCAAGGAAGACATCCAAATAGCCAACAGACATACAAAACCGCGCTCAACATCCCTCAGCATCAGGGAAATACAAATTAAAACCACAGTGAGATACCACCTTACACTGGTCAGAATGGCTAAATTAACAATTCAGGAAATGACAGATGTTGGCAAGGATGTGGGGAAAGGGGAATCCTCCTACACTGTTGATGGGAATGCAAGCTGGTGCAGCCACTCTGGAAAACAGTATGGAGTTTCCTCAAAACGTTGAAAATAGAGCTACCCTATGACCCAGCAATTGCATTCCTGGGTATTTACCCTAAAGATACAAATGTAGTGATCTGAAGGGGTACATGCACCCAAATGTTTATAGCAGCAATGTCCACAATAGCCAAACTATGGAAAGAACCTAGATGTCCAACAACAGGTGAATGGAAAAAGAAGGTGTGGTATATCTATACAATGGACTACTATACAGACATCAAAAAATTGAAATCCTGGGTGTCTGGGTGGCTCAGTGGGTTAAGCCTCTGCCTTCGGCTCGGGTCATGATCTCAGGGTCCTGGAATCGAGGCCGGCATTGGGCTCTCTGCTCAGCAGGGAACCTGCTTCTCCCCTCTCTCTGCCTGCCTCTCCACCTACTTGTGATCTCTCTCTGTGCATCAATAAATAAATAAAATCTTTTTAAAAAATTGAAATCCTGCCATTTGCAACAATGTGCATGGAACTGGAAGGGTTATGCTGAGCGAAATAAGTCAATCAGAGAAAGAGAGTTATCATATGATCTCTGATATGAGGAATTTGAGAGGCAGGGCGGGGAGTCATGAGGGATAGGGAGGGAAAAAAATGAAACAAGATGGGACTGGGGAGGGAAACAAACCATAAGAGACTCAGTCTCAGGAAACAAACTGAGGGTTGCTGGTGGGTTGCGGGGGGATAGGGTTGCTGGGTTATAGAAAAAATCAAATCAAATCAAAAAAAGAGAGATGAGCCACCATCCTGCGCAATTTCTACAGCGACAGTAGAGACCTGCCCATTCTCCAGCACCATCCCCTCCTCACACACACACTGCTCTTTCCAGCCATTGACCTCCTGCTCTCCCTTAGGACCAAGCCATGCTCCCCTCAGCCTCAAACCTTCGCTTTCCCCACAGGAATGCCTTCCATCTGCCTCTCTAAATCCACCTCCCTGAATTCCTCTGACATCTGGGTCCTCCCTTCTCTTTTATTCTTCCACTTAATGATTGCCAGTCTGGCTGAATAAAGAAAGAAAACATCACTTTGTATTCTGAGCTACATATTAACAGACCTTTTGCCAAGGAACAGGCACCATTCACACCAGCACCACACGGATCCCCTCATTCACTCATTCATTTATCTAAGCATCAGTCATCGGATGCCCACCCGTGCCAGACTCTCATGAGGGAGAAGTATTACAGAACAGGGAGCATGAGGATCACAGGGCAGGCACGTTATAACACAGATTCCCAAATCTGGGGCTGGCCCTGGAATTTGCATTCCAATAGTATCCCGGATGATTCAGATGTTGCTGGGGCAAGACCACACAGGAGTAGCACTACCCAGGAAGCCTGCCCTCCTCCGTGCCTGAACTGTGATGACTGATAATTCAAGTCATTTCCTATACACTGTTGACTCATCCTTCCAGGCATCAGGGCCTCTGCTCAGCCATTTTCCTCTGGAATACTCTTCAAAGCCTTCCTGCAAGTACCCCCCTCCACCTTTCTTACAAAGCTGGCTTATCCTCAACAAAAATTCTCCCCACCCTGATACACACACACACACACACACACACACGATATTCTCTATTTCTGCTATTTCTCTCTTTCATAGAACTCTTCAGAACTTGTATTAGGGGATCCTGGGTAGCTCAGTCAGTGAAGCATCTGCCTTCAGCTCAGGTCATGATCCTGGGGTCCTGAGACTGAGCCCCACATCACAGAGAGCCTGCTTCTCCCTCTCGCTCTGACCCTTCTTGGGCTCGCTCTCTCTCTCTCTCTCTCTCTCTAGTAAATAAGTAAAATCTTTCTTTAAATAAAGAATTTGTATTAATTATTTGCTAATTTACTTGTCTCTGTGACAGCAGGAATAATGTCTATTTTATCCTTCTGTTTATCCCCAGTGCCTACCACAGAACCTGGAACACAGCAGGTGCTCAGAAAATATGTTGACCCATTAACTAAGCCTTCACCACTATTCAATAAGTATCTACTCTGTGCTCTGCTAGGCACTGTACTAGATGGCAAGGACACAGCAGTGGCAAAAACCCTATTCATTTCACTGGGGGAGACCAACGATAATGAGTATAATAACTGAATTCTTTAATATGCAATAAGGCGTTAGGTACTATAGAAAAAACAGAGTGAGGGGAGCAGGAATGATTAGTGGGGGAATGGGTTGTGGGTTGAAATTTTGTAAGCTGGGTGGTCAGAGTAAACCTCTTGGAGAAGGTGACATTTGAGCAAAGGCTCAGGAGTTGAGACAGCTTGCCATGTGGTTGTCTTTGGAAAGAGCTTTGCAGCCAATACAAAGTCCCTAAGGCACCATGGTCCCGCAGAACCTTCTGTGATGTTGCAAATGTTCTATCCATGCACTGTCCAATACGATCATCATTAATCACATGTGGCTAGAGGGAAGGGCACTGTGCACTGCAGCCTGAAAGTGTGAAAATGTGAGGTACATTGAATGTAGGTGCAGGGGAGGGACTGGGGGAAGGGAAGAGCAGGTGAGCTCAAGAAGGTAAGACCAGATCAGGTACCTGACTGGTCATCTCAAGGATTCCAATTTCATTCCGAGTGAGATGGGAGCCATTAGAGAGTAAGGAGAAGGGCAGCAATATGATAGGATTTATGTTTTAAAAGATTCCTCTGGCTGCTGTGTTGACAATTAACCGTAGGAGCTGAGGATAGATGGGGGGACAAGTGGGGAGACTGGGCAAGGCGGGCAGGTCAAACATGATGGGAGATCAGAGCAGGATCTCAGCAGTTAAGGATGTGCTAAGCAGAAGGTTCTAGATATATTTTGAAGATTGAGCCCAAAGGATTTCCTGACAGGTGCTGATTAAAACATATATTAAGCTTTGAATATACTCCAGACACTAGCTCTGAACTTCTTCTAAACCAGATTTGCCAAAGAAATGTCACCCATGTTTTGACTGGTACCAGCTTTTCCTAAGACAGATTGCTCTTGGGGGCATTTCTCACTTTCAGTGTCCTACAATTTGGTCTTCAAACATTGCCTCTGCAGATCAGAACCAATAGAGCCTGCTGGCACCATGAAATTTGTTGTTATTATTCACTCAGCATCTCTCCATAGTAAGTACATTAAGAAAACAGATGACTCGAGTCCTACATAAATCCTTCATTCTCCTGTTTTATTCCCCTGTCCATCACCTCCTCATTTATTCTTAATATTCGGGTTTTGCATTCAAGGCCGGGTCAGTTCTCCAGAGGACTTCCATCTTCTTCCTCTCACATCTGCCGGGTCCTCTCTGGGGACTCACACAGCCTGAGGATGGGAAATTGAGTCATCCGTCTTCTGTAACCATATGGATAAGATGTAGTCATTACGGTTGTCGGCATTGTTGTGCTTTGAAAGCTAATTAAGACAATTAGCTATTAAATACCAAAAACAATTAAGCTAATTGAAATAAACCATATGTAGTTTACACCCTTGCATAGACAAAACCTTAACATGTGGCTAGACAGTGGCACTACAGACTTCTGGTAACAAAATAAATCAGGGAACATGGGAGCTGAAGACGAGGTGTCTCAGCACTCAATCAGTTTACCGCCACAAAATGCTTTCTCAAAAACATTCGGCTTGATTTGGGGAGGTTTCTTCCATATTGAAAAAGAAAAAAAACATATTCCTGCCCTAATGTTTCTTGCAGTCTATAAAACAGCAGAATCGTGCTGTTACCCTGTCTCTGACTCACCTCAATGGCTGGATGCAGCATCCAGATGCTGAGGGGACCTCAGGAGATTGCAAGTTAAACAGCTATCTATGTGGAAAGGGGTTTCCCAGGGTTTTAGGCTGTGGCTTGCAGCTTTTGACAGCATATATATATATATATATTCCAAATAGAGAGGAGAGGGATCGAGAGCCAGAGGAAGGAAGAGAAGCCATGGAGATGGGGGGCGGGAGGGCTCTATATGGAGTGTGTTTATCTGGAATTTTTTTGGCTGCACATGCCAAAAATTCAACTAGATTTTGCTTCAGCCAAAAAGGGAACTCAGCTAGGAAGGAGAACAAGTTTCAGGAAATAGGATCTCAGGAGCTCCCAGGGACTCAACCCAAATCGGACTCTGTCTGTCACTCATCTCCGCCTAGCTCTGTGTTGGCAACACTCTGGATTCGGAGGCGCCGTCTCTGGGTGGCAAGGAGTATGGATGCTGTCAGGGCCAATTTAGCAAGCTCAGGGATGAAAATAACTCCTTATACCCAGAGTCCATGTATCCCCTTGTCTGGGCATGCCCTCTTTTGGACCAGTCGCCAAAGCCTTCCCACCACATGGGATAGAATAGTTCATCAGATTCCTCTCACAGCCACAGAAAGCATCAACCTGTTTTCTACTTCTATGATTTTGTTACTTTAAGAACATTACACAAATAGAATCATGCACTGTATCACCTTTGGGGACTGGTTTTTTCAACTCAATATTTTTCTCTAGAGATGTAGACAGGTTGTTGTGTGTACCAACAGTTCGTTCTTTTCATGGCTGAGTAGTATTCCCCTTTGTTTAACCATTCACTCATTGAAGGATATCTGGGTTGGCTATTGCAAATAAAGCTACTGTAAATATTTGTGTATAAGTCTCCGTATGAACATAAGTCTTCATTTCTCTGAGACAAATACCCAGGAGTGCAATTGCTGAATCATGGAGTACTTGCATGTTTAGGTATTTAAGAAACCGCCAATTTGTTTTCCAGAGTGGCTGTCCCATTTTACCTTCCCACCAGCAATGTATAAGTGATGCAGTTTCTCCACAAATTCACTGGACTTAGGGGTTATCACTATTTTTATATTTTAGCCATTCTGATAGGTGTGTAGTGATACCTCATTGCAGTTTTAATTTGCATTTCCATGATAAGGCTGACAAATAATAAACACATTTTCCATCTATATGCCCTCTTCAGTGAAATGGTTCTTCATATGCATTGTCTATTTTTCAAACTGGATTATTTGTTTCTTGCTATTGTTTTAGAAATTCCTCATATATTCTAGATATTAGCCCTTTGTCTGATATGTGGTTTTCAAATGTTCTCTCCTACTTTGTAATTTATCTTTTTATCTTCTTGGGGTCATTCGAAGAGCAAAACTTAAATTTATCAGTTTTTCCTATTATGCATCATGCTTTTATTTCTAAGTCTAAGAATTTCTAAATTATGAATCTAAAGATTATCTCTTATCTTTTTCTCTAAAATGTTTAATTTTAAGTTTTACATATAAGTTTTACATGTAGGGAGATTTATTTTGAGTTCATTTTTATGCAAGGTATAAGACTTGGGCCAGAGTTTACATTTTCATCTATGAATGTCCAGTTGCTCCAACACCATTTGTTGAAAAGGCTATCTTCCCTCCATTGAATTGCTTTTGACTTTTTGTCAAAAACCAGTTGCATGGGGTGCCTGGGTGGCTCAGTTGGTTAAGCGACTGCCTTCGGCTCAGGTCATGATCCTAGAGACCCGGGATCGAGTCCCACATCGGGCTCCCTGCTCGGCAGGAAGCCTGCTTCTCCCTCTCTCACTCCCCCTGCTTGTGTTCCCTCTCTGGCTGTGTTTCTCTCTGTCAAATAAATAAAATCTTTAAAAAAAAAAAAAAAAGCAGTTGCACATATTTGTGTGGGTCTATATCTGAGGTCTCCATTCTGTTCCAATAATCTATGTATCTACCCCTTCATCAATACCACACAGTCTTAATTACTGTAGCAATGTAATAAGTCTTGAAATCAGGTAGACCGTATCATCCCACTTTATTCTTTTTCAAACTTGTTTTAGCTATTAGTTTTGCACCTTTCCATATAAATTTTAGATAATCTTGTATATATCTATCAAAAAATCTTGCTTAGATTTTAATAAAAATTACATTAAAACTGTATATCAATTAGGGACAGTTGACATCTTTTTGATGCAGAGTCTTCCAATCCATGAACATAGAATATCCCTCCATTTATCTGAGTCATCTTTGACTTCTTTCTTGAGTGTGTTGTTTGCGTTCTAGGTGTTTGTTAATTTTCCTATTATTTTTCTTTTATTGATTCCCTAGTTTGATTTCACCATGGTGAGAGAAAAATCTCTGATGATTTCATTTTTTTAAACATGTTGCAATTTGTTTTACAGCTCAGGATATGGCCTATCAGGATAACAACATGTTCCATGAGTAAATAGTCTAATATCATTGGGTCACTGTTTTATAAATGTCAGTCTGATTCTGTTGGACGATGATGTTGTTGAGCTCTTCTAACTCCTTGCTGCTTTTTCTATCAACTGTTCTATTGATTGTTGAGAGTTCTGTTGATGTCTCCAGCTATAATTATTATTTGTTTGTTTCTCCTTTCAGTTCAATCAAATTTTACGTTGCATATTTCATAGCTCTGTTGTTAAAGGTTTCTTAAGGGGTTGAATTTTTATTATTATATAATATTCTAATCTGTCTCCTACTGCTGGGCAATGATTCTCCACCAGGCCTCCTCTGCACCACCCTCTTGGGGATGGGAGTATGTGCCTCCTTACTAGTAAATGGAGGTGGAACCCTACTTGGCCTTCTTTGATACCCCAGCAGGGTATTGAGGTCTCTCAAGGTTGAAAGTCTAGGCTCCCCATTTAGCCTTTGTTGGCATGCTTGGGGATGAAGCCACAGTTTTCTCTGCTGTTTGACAGTTATTGTTGAGAAGATTTATATTTGCAGGGCGCCTGGGTGGCTCAGTTGGTTAAGCGACTGCCTTCGGCTCAGGTCATGGTCCTGGAGACCAGGAATCAAGCCCCGCATCAAGCTCCCTGCTTCGCGAGAAGCCTGCTTCTCCCGCTCTCACTCCTCCTGCTTGTGTTCCCTCTCTAGCTGTGTTTCTCTCTGTCAAAGAAATAAATAAAATCTTTAAAAAAAAAAAGATTCCTACTTGCTACATTGCTCCTTTCCTGGCCATTGACTAGAGAGAGCAAACTTTTGTAGCAGTTTTTTTGTCTGTACCCATTGGCAGTTTCTGGGTTGCCAGCTTCTTTAAACTTTCCTATCTAGGAAATATGAGGCAAAAAGAAATCCCAAGGAAATCACTGATGTGTTCAGGTCGCAAGGTCCCTAGCTGATCTGCCTACTTATCTCCTTTCAGAGTCTTCTTTTGTTTCTTTTATATATAATGACCAAGGATTTTAGTTGTAGTTTGCAGGAAAAATAGGGGAAAGTACAGCTACATTATTTTTTAATAATGGCTATGTTTAACAGCCAGCTCACAAGTCCCTGAAATTTTAACAACTAACTGCTATACATTGGCTTCAGCACACCAGTGTCATGAGTGTCACAGGAAATCAGAGCCCGTCTCCCACCAGAGAAGCTCGAAATGGCATCCATTCTCATTCCCAACCTTCCCCGCACTGTGGACACAGGCACATAAGGTCTGCTTGAAGAGTCAGATGCGCCCACCTGAGACTGTGGGCCAGGCGCTGGCCAGGTGGAGAAACGGGGGAGTAGGGGACACTTCTGGTGGGCACTCCCGGGCCAGGCACCTGCCACCAGCTCATGCTCAGCCGCAGCAGCAGCATCCTTGCCCAACCTTTCTTTCAAGCTTATTTATTTATTTATTTGTTTATTTGTTTATTTATTTATTTATTTTTAAGTAATCTCTACACCCAATGTGGGACTCGAACTCCAAAGCCAGGGAAGTCGCATGCTCTTCTGACCGAGCCAGCTGAGCGCCCCTCACCCAACTTTTTCTATGGTGTGTCATTGACAGCGGCTCTGGCCAATAGCCCGCCCACGCTGGATTCTCCTACCTTCCCAAGGGCTCTAGGAGTGACTTTTCCGACAGCTCTGTTTTCAGTTAAATTCCCGGGAACTGGCTTCTGTAAGGTTCAAATAAGCACTTTGATTGATGCGCGTTCACCAGCCCTGGAGAACGAAAACCTTGGCCTCTCCCACAAATATCTCCTGCCCCCGAGGAAATGACTTGAGGGATAACTTAGAGCTAAAAGAGCAGTGGGCCTAGAAGCACCTAGAAGGGCTTGCTGAGAGGGATGGCCAGGGGCCCAAACCACCTTGACCTCCCCCGTTTAGTTGCCCAATACCCTGTTCAGCCACTCTGACCCCACACACAGTACTTACTCAGTGTCTCACTTGGTGTCTCCCTGCATCCTGAGCAACCAGCCGGCCTGACCCTGGGAACAAGACAATCCTGGTGACATCGAAATCTGATTTCCCTTCCTCCGCTTCCACTCACCCCGCTCCCTCCAGCACCACTGAAGACTCACTCACTGCTTAGAGGAGCTTTTTATTCCTTGAGGGTAGCTCTGGTACACAGCAAAGACCGCACATAGCTCTACTTGGGTCTTGAAAATTAGTATTTGATTTATTAAAAATAGAGGTTGGGAAACGCATTGCCTTTCCTTCAGCTTTTAAAATCAGCTTAGGAAGCTTATTATCCTATTTATAAGTCTAGCAAATATTAACAATCACTCTGGGAGGGCTTTTGATTAATGTATGGTCCCATTTATACACTTAGTTAATTAAACCTCTTTAACATTTTAAGGAGCATTTATAAATTTAATATATTCCATTCCTCTTTAAGTACTTCATCTGACTGACAAAGCTTCCCAAGTACTAAAGTAACTCTCATAAGATTTAATAAATTAAGCATGCAAAAAACAGTCAAGCTTATATTCTTTTAAATTTTCAAACTATATATAAATGTAGAAAGATTTCGACTTAGGAGCGCCTGAGTGGCTCAGTCACTTGGGCATCTGACTCTGGATTTCAGCTCAGGTCCTGATCTTGGGGTCTTGGGATGGGGCCTGCATTGAGTTCCCTGCTCAAGGAGGGGTCAGTCTGCTTAAGATTGTCTCTTTCCTGGGCGCCTGGGTGGCTCAGTGTGGTTAAAGCCTCTGCCTTCAGCTCAGGTCATGATCTCGGGGTCCTGGGATGGAGGCCCGCATCGGGCTCTCTGGCGGCAGGGAGCCTGCTTCTTCCTCTCTCTCTCTCTCTCTGCCTGCCTATGATCTGTCTGTCAAATAAATAAAATAAAATCTTAAAAAAGAAAAAAAAAAGATTATCTCTTTCCCTGTTTCTCAGCTCCTCCCACTGCTTGCACCTCGCTCTCTAAAATAAATAAATAAATCTTTAAAAAATAAAATAAAATCATATGTACATGAAGTTTCCTTGCTATTAGCTGAATGTTAGTACCCCCCAAAATTCACATATCGAAATCCTAGACCCCAGTGTCAAGGTATTTAAGGAGGTGGAGTCTTTGGGATGTGATTAGGTCATGACAGTGGAGTCCCTAGAAATGGCATTAGTGCCCTTCTAAGTGACCCTGGAGAGCTGCCCCGCCCTTTGTGCCCTGTGGAGACCCAGTGTGAGGACAGAGGACAGACAACTACCGAGGACCCAGGAGGGGGGCTCTCACAGACGCCAAATCTGTAGCAACTTGATCTTGGACTTCCCAGCCTCCAGGACCATGACTAACATATTTCTGTTGTTCATAAGCCACCCAGTCTGTGATGTTCTGTTATGCCCGAACAGGCCAAGACAATGATAGACACACAAATTCCTTTAACTTGAAGGTACTAAAACTACAGTTTTCATTCCCTTAAACATTTGTGTGCTGAATTTTGTGTTTTCCCTGGACTACTAAAATGTCTATTCATAATAAAGATAATTCTTTCTTTTAACTAAGGTGGTTTGTCAATGAGAACTTTTGGGTAGATGCTGGCTGGATCCTCACTGGTGACCCTATGGACCAGTCAAGGCCTATTTCCAGTCTTTAACTTCCTTAGAGATGGCGACAGCCAAGGAGACCACCTCCTTAGAGACCAGTGATTGATTACTGGTTTTCAACCCAGAGTCCAGTCCATAACCCCTATCCAGGGTCCACACCTGATTTTGCATTTATTTGCCCATTTGCATACCCTTAAGGTATGTAACTATAAATTTTCCCAGCTGATGCTAAAGCATCTTGCTTTCTAGGAGCACCTGGCTGGCTCAACCAATGGAGCCTGTGACTCTTGATCTCAAGGTTGTAAGTTCAAGCCCGACACTGGGTGTAGAGACTACTTAAAAAATAAAATCTTAGAAA
>PITA01026609.1:0-22364 GCA_004023965.1 Spilogale gracilis
AAAAAAAAAAAAAAGATTTATTTGATAGAGATAGCGAGAAAGAGAGAATACAAGCATGTGAGAGCTGGAGAGGGAGAAGAAGGCTCCCCGCTGAGCAGGGAGTTGTATGCCGGGTGGGGTGGGGGGGCTGCCTGGATTCCAGGACACCAGGACCCTGACCTGAGCAGAAGGCAGATGCTTAACAGCTGAGCCACCCAGGTTTCCTGTCTTTTCACTTTCTTGATGTGTCCTCTGAGGCACAAAAGTATTTAATTTTGATGAAGTGCAACTTCATTTCCTTTTGTCTCTTGTGCTTTTGGTGTCATATCTAAAAAGCCACTGACTAAGCCAGGGTCATAAAGAATTACTCCCATGATTATTTCTAGAAGTTTTCAGAGCTGCATTTTTTTAAACTGAAGCATAAATCACATATAGTGTTTCTTGAGTTTCAGGCATAGGATGTAATGATTCAACAATTCTATACATTACTGGTGCTTTATCATGATAAAAGTATCAGAGCTGCATTTTGGGCAAATCCCTGAGCAGATCCCAAGCTCTATCCCTGGCCGCCACTCTCCACAAGGCCCCCACCCTAGTCCCAAACAAGCTGCTTACATTTCAGCATTTCAGCTCCATGGCTTCAAATAGGTGCAACTGTAGACAGGTGTCCAGGCGGGGTGGGGGATGGGGGAGTGGGGGGCCGGGGGTTGGGGCAGCTTAGAAGTTCAGGATGCAGCCTGGTGCATCCACTGCTCAGGACTGAGGAAGCACCTGCTGAGGCCATCAGACCCACCCTAGGAGGGCTGCTGCCTCTTCAGGAGAAGCCATCCACTGCACTAGTACTCACTGCCACTCTCCTTCAGTCTTCCACTGCTAACAGCTACGCCGGCGGGGCCAGTCTAGAAAAGGGGCCTGTAGAAAGCGACTCCCCGGTCACCACCAAACTTGGCTTTCTTTATCTCAATTTACACCACATGCTCGGCCCCTCTCAGAGACTCAAGTTCAGGGTCTGAAGCCCTCTCACAGCGGCAGTACTCTAGGACCTAGGAGAGCCCTTTGGGAAATCCAGGCCCGCTGGATGCCGGCTCAGCAGCTTAGGCTGTGGGTGGATGACCCGGCCCGTGTGGGCAGCACAGCACAGAAAGGGGCCCAGGGTCTGGGAAGGGCAGCCCAGATCTTCCCGTCCGGCCAGTACCGCTCGACTGGGCACCGCCGGTCTTTCCCAAAGTCCGCCGCCTGCCCGGTGGGGGCGTCTTGGGGAGACGCAGCGGAGCACCCAGCAGGTGGCTGGGGCCGGGAGGCGGGGCGGGGCGGGCCGGGCTCGGCGGGGGCCGGAGGACGCCCGCGGTGGGGGCGGGGGGCGCGTGCAGGAATGTGCACCGCCCCCGCGCGGCCCCGCCCCGAGCATCCCGCGCCGACCGGGCCGCGCTGCAGGGCAAGCGTCATGGCCGCGTCGAGACAGCCCCAGGCTGCGGAGCTGCTGGCCGAGGCCCGCAGAGCTTTCCGGGAGGAGTTCGGGGCCGAGCCCGAGCTGGCGGTGTCGGCGCCGGGCCGGGTCAACCTGATCGGGGAGCACACGGACTACAACCAGGGCCTGGTGCTGCCCATGGTGAGGGGCCGGGAGGGGAGCCCCGAGCCTACCCCGAGGCAGGGCAGTCCTGAGGCGCGCGGGGAGGTGTCTTGTCCCTGCATGGATGTTGGGCGGCCGCACCGAACTTTAGTCATCCTCCCCGGAGTTTGGGGGACGAGCACGTGGGAGAGACCCGAGGATGGGGTATTTCCCACGTTGGAAGGGAGGAAGTGGGGGATCCGCGAGGAAGTAGGCTAGGAGGGGGTGTGCCAACGCCTCCTCGCTCTAGCCTGCCCTCTGTAGACTGCCGATCCTCGCCATCAGCCTGGGAGCCATCTCAATTTGTGGGGCCCCAACAGAGCAGGCCGAAGGGGACACTTCAGGCTCTGTCTTCCAGGGGCCCCCACCGCAGACCTGGGTAAACTAGTCCTAGACCTCCCGGCCCAGACGGTTCAGTTTATAGAGAAGGAAACTGAGGCCCAGAGAGGGCTAGCGATTTGCTCAAGGTCACAGAGCTCTTTCTTCCTGGGGCTGCGATTAGAGCTGGGGCCCTTTCCACCTGGTGCAGCTTGGCAAGTGAGTGGGTTCCGCGTGGACCTGAGACCACTCCAGGGCGGGTTGGAGCTCCTCTCTCTTTACGTTTTGAGCTCTCCTCCCCCTTGCCCCACAGCTAGGAGCTCATGTTAGGGCAGAGTCCAGGTCTACACTTCTGCTGCATCGGCTTTGCCTCTGAAGACCCAGATGCAGGACCCAAGCCCCCAGGGCCAAGTCAGCATTCTGGTTTTTCCCCAAAACACCCCCCATTCCTTTCTTGTTGAGCCTCAAAGGGAATCTAAAACCTTTCATTCTTCAGAACTTTAGTATGGGAGGAGCTTCCTCCCCTGGTCAGCCCGCAGAAGCTTTCCATACTCCCTGTCTCTCCCTGCCAGGCGCTGGAGCTTGTGACAGTGCTGGTGGGCAGCCCCCGAGCCGATGGCCTTGTCTCCCTCCTCACCACCTCTGAGGATGCTGATGAGCCCCGTCGGCTACAGTTTCCGCTGCCCACAGCCCAGAGGTCACTGGAGCCTGGGACTCCCCGCTGGGCCAACTATGTCAAGGGAGTGATTCAGCACTACCCAGGTATGGGACCAAGTTCACCCTAGCTCTAGGAGCACCGCCTCTCAGCCACAAAGCTCCTTAGCTCATCTGATGCACCCCAGGGTAGCTTGCAGGAGGAGAGTATCCCTGTTGTACAGATGATGAGACTGATGCTCAGAGAGGTTCCAAAACTTGCCCTGAGCTGCCCATTAGATGATGGGAGGAGCCAGGATCCAAACCCGTTGGCGTCCAGAGCCCAAAACCAGGAGAAGAGCTAGGAAGACTGTGTGCCAGGAGCCTCAGGGTAGGAGGATGGAGGATGCTGGGCTGACAACTGAGACACAGCCCTAGCAGCAGCTATCAGGAAGTCACCTCCCTTCATACCAAAATACATGCCCTTCGCAGGCCCATCCTCCCAGATGGCCCATCTCACCACCACCTGTTCTTTCCAGCTGCCCCCCTCCCTGGCTTCAGTGCTGTGGTGGTCAGCTCAGTGCCCCTGGGGGGTGGGCTGTCCAGCTCCGCATCCCTGGAAGTGGCCACGTACACCTTCCTGCAGCAGCTATGCCCAGGTAACTTCCTAGACCCCAGCCCCCGACCCAGCCCTCTTTCCGTTGTGGTCAGAGCTTCCCTCTACTGTGGCTTCGGGAAGAGGGCGGGGAACCTCCCTGGAGTGTCCCTGGAGCTCCCACAGCTCCCACCCCACACATCCCCTCCCGGGCCCCAGCCTCCCCACCTCACCCTGTGCTGCAGACTCAGGGTCCATAGCTGCCCGGGCTCAGGTGTGTCAGCGGGCCGAGCACAGCTTCGCAGGGGTGCCCTGTGGCATCATGGACCAGCTCATCGCACTGCTGGGGCAGAAGGGCCACGCGCTGCTCATTGACTGCAGGTCAGGGGCTCCCCTTGTACCCTCCCCCGTCATCACCAGGGGCTTCTGGGTGGAGCATGTCCACTGGCTGGTGTGGCACACGGACCCTTGGGCTTGTCATCTCCTCACTCCCAACTCCATGCCAGGTCTCTAGAGACAAGCCTGGTGCCGCTGTCAGAACCCAAGCTGGCTGTGCTCATCACCAACTCCAATGTCCGCCACTCATTGGGCTCCAGCGAGTATCCCCTGCGGCGGCGCCAGTGCGAAGAAGTGGCCCGGGCGCTGGGCAAGGAGAGCCTGCGGGAGGTGCAGCTGGAGGAGCTGGAGGGTGAGAGCTGGCTGGGCACCCTGCGGGGCTGCCGGGTCCTCCGTGTGGCCTTGACCCTGCTCTACACCCCCTCATCTCCAGGGACCTCTGCTGTGCAATGCCATTGCCCCTAACCCTGCAGACCTAGTGCTCCAACCTCAGCAAGGCTGCCTGAAATCTTAATACCGTCTCAATACTTTCTTTTTCTTTCTAATAATCTTTCTTTCTTTCTAATAATCTTAATACTTTCTTTTTTTTCCCTTTTTTTTTTCAAGTAGGCTCCACACCCAGCGTGGAGCCCGATGTGGGGCTTGGAACTCACAACCCTGAGATCAAGACCTGAGCTGAGATCAAGAGTCAGATGCTTGAGCCGTCCAGGCACCCCTTAATATTGTTTTTTCCTAATAGGATTACAGTGCCACTGTGGAAGATAGAGACAAACACGAAGAGGAAAACAATGAGCTATAAGATCATCCTCCAGGGATAGGCACCCTTGCATTTTAGTATCTTTTCCTCCAGCATTTTTCTCCATTTGTGTTTTCAAAGTTTAGTAGATGCGGTATTGTCCCTTGTTTCTCTAACGTTATACGAGAACCCTTACCTGGGCTGGCAGAGGCATGTCTTCAGCAGGGCCTGTAAAAGCTACAGACTCTCATCTAGCACTCAGGTGTGCTGTAGTGTAACACATTTGCCGATAATCACACATGATGCTCTGATGATCACTTTCATACACGAGTCTATCCACATTCTCTTGGAACTTTCTTAGGACTGGATTCTGAGGAGCAGGACTGTAGTCGAAAGGTGCACCTATCAGAAAGGTTCCCGATACTTGTGACCACGAAGATAGCATATTTGATAGTTTGAAGGTCAGATAAATAACCCTCGTTCTGCCGTTCCCTGTGGAGCAGATACTGTTACAACTCTCTGTGTTTTGGATGAGGGATCCGTAGTAAGTGGCAATGCTGAGCCTTGAGCCAGGCAGCCGTACTCAGCCGCTGGGCCAGGCTGCTGGCTCTGGGAGTCGTGCCCTCCCTGGTGCTGGGAGGATGCCCACTGCAGGGATGCTGGCCAGCCCTGTGGGACCATCTCATTCTTCCCCTTGGTGAACTGTCCCGTTCAAACCTGCCCCGCCTGCTCCTGACGGAGGCTTTCACACTGGAGCACTTAGGCCCTCCCTCCTCTCCACTGCACCCCTGCCCCACCATTCCCCGGGGCTCTCCCTCCCTGGGACCTGAATGCTGCCTTCTGCCTTCTCCAGAGTCCTGTACCAGATTGCCCGCTTTGCCTCCTCCCCGTGCCCTGCCCGGCTCCTCTCCTGCTTGGAAACGTAGCCAGTTCTCTTCCCTTTGAAATTCATTCTCTTTACTGTGCCAATCTTGGGGGAAGACCTAATGCTTATGGCCCCCATTTTGTCATCTCTCTTCACTTCTCAATCCTCTCAGTCACTGTCACCCCCCCCCACAGCAGCTCTCCTGGGGGTTCCCGCCTCCCACCCTCGGCTCACACCCCCTCCCCCTTGGCAGCCACTAGACCTGGTTGATCACAGCCCTGTTTCTCTGCATGTGCCTGCCCCAGGCTTTGTCCTCAGCGCCCAGCATCAGCCACCACCGCTGTTCCACGTAGGACTCGGGTTGGAGCCTGAAGTCCCTTGCTCCCCTGGCTGGAGCCTCCCCCCATTTCCACCTGTAGTCCTGGAGCCTCCACCTGATTCCCAGCAGAACTCTGCATCCTTCTTTCTGGGTTTCCCCTGCTGACTTCCTCTCGCCTGTTATTTCTTACCCTTGTCATTCCCGTGTGAGACTTCAGTCACCTCTGTGTCCTCACTGTCCCCCCTCCCACTCTTCTCTCCCATCTCTGTCCCCTCCATTCCTTCCTCCCCGCACATCAGGTCCCTTGTGGCTTTCTGAGTATTCAGCGGCTGCTGTCTGCCTCCCGATGCCCCTGTCTCCCAGCTTGGAACCTCTGTCCAAGGCGGTGGCTTTTGTCACTTAGAGCTCAGCTCCAGCCCTTGCCTGTTCCCAAACTGCTGTGGCTTCCAGAATTAAATAGTAAAGCCCCCTGGCACTCACTACCAACTCGGCTTGCTCTGCCCACCTTGGCGTTCACCAGCAGGACAGCCTGATGCTGCGGGCCCTGCCGCTTGATCTCTGCCTGGGCTGTACCCCAACTCCGGAGCCCCAGCCTGCCCGGCGCAGGCTCCACTGGTGCTTCAGTGTAAACAGCAGCAGGAGGATTTCTTCTCCCTCTTGTGCTACGGGAGGCTCTGGAAGGCAGCCCTGTGTTCCCCCTCACCTTGGAAGAAAACAAGTGGGGCTTACGCTGCTATTTATTGAGCACCCGCTGTGTGCCTAAGTGTGTTCTCTTAGCGTTTCCTGCACCCTGAGACGAGCATCCTAATTTATAGCCCAGGGCGAGGGGAGGCTCCAGACCTTAGTCACCAACCCAAGGTTCTATGTACAGCTTTGTCAGAACCTGGTCTCCAGCTCGCAGGCCGCCGCCTTGGTGACCCCATGCCCACGTGGGCCCGCAGGTGGTGGGTGACGGGTCTGCTGGTCTGTTCCCTCCCCAGCTGGCAGAGAACTGGTGAGCAAGGAGGGCTTCCGGCGCGCACGGCATGTTGTGGGTGAGATCCGGCGCACGGCCCAGGCGGCGGCTGCCCTGAGCCGCGGGGACTACCGAGCCTTTGGCCGCCTCATGGTAGAGAGTCACCACTCGCTCAGGTGAGGACCCCAGGGTGCCTGGAGAGCCCAAGCTAAGGCTGAGCCCCGGGGCAGGATGGGGACCTTCCTAGGCCCGCCCTCTCCTCTGTCCTCTCTGCAGGGACGACTACGAGGTGAGCTGTCCTGAGCTGGACCAGCTCGTCGAGGCTGCGCTCTCTGCACCTGGGGTTTATGGCAGCCGCATGACTGGTGGTGGCTTTGGTGGCTGCACGGTGACCTTGCTGGAGGCCGCCTCCACCTCCCAAGCCATGCAGCACATACAGGTCGGTGGGCGCGGGCGTGGCACGTGGGGTAGGAGGGAGGGGTTCCTGGGGCCGAGTCCGGCTGAGACCTCACCCGCCTCTTCCCTAGGAGCAGTACACTGGCACCGCCACCTTCTACCTCTCTCGGGCGGCCGATGGCGCCAAGGTGCTGCACTGGTGAGGCAGTCCCCTGGGATGGCACCCGTGGGGCACGGGGCCTGCCAGGCAGCAAGGCACGAAGCTCCAGGCCTTTGGCACCTGCCCCTCCGCCTCTGGGTGCTCAATAAACTTGTGCCTCCCACCGCGATGACCCGCCTGCCTGCCTCTAGAGGTGGGTGTGTGCCTGAGGGTCCGAGGAGCTGTATCAGAACCACTTCCCAGAAGAACGGACTGGGCAGAGCCAAGCGGTTGCAAAATCTTTTATTAAGTGCAGAACAAAGCAGGGGCCTTGTCACGCTGGTTCTAGCTCTTTGGTTACACACAGATAAGGCTTGGGCCTGGGGTAGGAGAGTTGCAGCCAGAAGGGCCTCCTGGGACCTCTGCCCCCTTCATTCCTCCCAGAGGACACCTTCTCTCTGCTCTGTAGCCAGAGGTGCTGTGATCCGCATGTGGGTGTGCTGGGCTGCGAGGGGTCCCCACGTGGAGGAGCCAAGCCGGAGCCAGGGAGAAGAGGCGGGGTGGGGACCTAGGTCCCCGCACACTGGTGGGTAAGGGTGGGGGGCTCAGGTCTGGAAGAACTGTTGGTCCACCTGGGTACTGAGGGTTCCCCTGGTAGTCAGCGTCCGGCTCACAAACTCCTGGGTCACGTGGCGGGTGAGGGAGCCGCTTGCTTCCAGGTGTTGGGACCCCAGGGCCAGTCCGTCTGCAGGGGAAGAAGCACTGAAGGGCTCTGCCTGGGGCTCTGCCTCTCCGGGTCCGCGAGCTCTGTGTTCCCCCCAGGAGAGCCAGATCCCCTGCCCAGCAACTCACCCAGTAGGAAGGGCTCGGTGGTACTGGTATGGGTGGTGGTGACACTGCTGTACTCGCCTGGCAGGGGGTGCTGGAAGAGCGCTGGGTGGTTGCCCAGTTGTGGGAAAGGGCCTGGCATGGGCAGGTGGGCGGGTCAGAGGTGAAGCCAAGAGAAGAGGTGGCCAGAGAAAGGGTAGGGGTTAAGAAGTCCCCCTACCTCCATCCTGGGACTCGATGGTGATGATGCCCTCCCGCTCTGGCCCGTAACCTTCGGTGGTCTTAGCCTGCACCTTGAACTTGTAGGGCACGTTCTCACTGAGGCCCGGCACAGTCAGCCGGCTCTCAGGGCTGTCACCGTCCACCAGGAACGTGGTGGCTGGCTCTGGACAGGGAAGATGCCTTTAGCCTCTGCAGCTCCCTCTCAACCCCTCCCTTGGCCACCCCAGACCTGGGGGCAGGCAGCACCTCCTCCGTGGGCCATCTCACAGGTCACCAGGTAGCCCAGGATATTCCCATTAGGCCTGCGTGGCCGCTCCCAGCTCAGCTGCAGCGAATCTGGGCTCAGGGCAGTAAACACCAGTGGGCCCGGGGCACTGGGTGTGCTTAAAGTGAAGGTGGAGCCTGGAGGCAGCAGAGCAAGAATGTCAGTGGGGGTCAGCAGGAGACATGATGGGGGCAGCCACAGGGTGGGGAGGCAGCTCACCTGGCAGGGGGCAGAGTGGGCTCTGGGGGTGCACCTGCGACTCGATGGTGATGACACCCTCACGCTCTGGGCCCCAGCCTTCCTGGCTCTGGGCCCGCACACGGAACACATAGGAATGGTTGGGCAGAAGGTCTTCCACCACCACTGAAGTCTGGCTGGGGTTGGGGATGCTGAGGTGATGCAGCTCCCCTGGGGGAAGGGGTGGGTGAGAGATAGGGGAGCGGTGTTATTCCCATCCCTGATCTGATTCTGTGCCTTCCCTAGGCTGCCACCAAGACCTAGTCCTCATTCACCCAGGATTAGCTGTGGTTTGGGGGCAGGTGGGATTAGCCTTGTATGGTATGGTTGGTTGTTTGGGTTGTACACTATACAAGAGATGAGTGCAATCTAAAATCCCACTTATGTTCCGGCTGTTTATAGGCCCAAGTCATGCTGTTGTGAGTTTGTCTTCCCAGGGAAGCCCCACTTCCCAGCTCCCACAAAGGCATCTCCCTGGCCAGCAGAGACCCCAGATTCCCTAAGCCAGTGAAGCCTTGTTAGGCAAAACCTAGCAGAGGGAATGACCTGGAGAGAGGCCCTGGGAGATTAATGAGAAATCCGGAGAGAGGAGGCTGTGAAGGGCAGTGAGGAGCATGGAAGTGAGACTCTGAAAGTCTGGTGGGGATCATTAGTGTTTGAGGGACTTGGCAGGAATTCCTATCCAGCCGGATGCTCCTGAGTGTCCCGCTGCCGCGGCTGAGCCTGCTGAGGCGTCACCCCCACGGCCCACCGGCAGCAGCTGCGCCTCACCGCCGTTCAGCAGCTGGTACTCCACGCTGTAGCCCTGCAGCACCAGGTCGCACTGCGGCTCCTGCCAGCTCACTTTCAGAGATGTGGGTCCCAGGGCCGAGAACACCAGGCGGGTGGGTGTGTTGGGCACACTGGTGGCCAAGCGGGAGCCTGAAGACGGGGGGGGGGCCACAGTCACTTTGTGGCAGGGGTCTCTGGGCAGGACCTCTATCCCCTGACCTCCCTCCGCTATCTCATCTCCGCTCAGTGGTGGCCTGGCAGCTCGCTCACCCTGCAACACCCCCGGCCAGCCCACCCAGCACCTCCCACACGTCGGGGTGGCTGTGCGCCCTGCCTGGGCCGAGGGAGGGTGAGCACCGTGAGATGGCCCTCCCCTGCTGGCCTGGGGCCTCTCCTCCCCCAGCTCAGCACCCTTGGAAGGACAGAGGCAATATGAGGCATCAGCACTGATGGGGAGGGAATGGAGGGTGAGGCGCTGGGGCTGGGCGGCTGCGATGAGCGGATGCATGGCAGATGGAGCAGGACAGCTGCAGAGACACGGGATGGCCGCCCCGTACTACCTGGGTCCCAAAGGGACGCTGCTGGCTGTCCAGCCAGGATTATAGTGTCTCGTGAATCCCCAGAGGAAGGGAACCCCTTCATCTGAGCCCGACTTAGGGGCCCCAGGGCCCAGGACAGCGGAAGCCTGCTCCTCCCCTCTTCCCAGATGGGAGGGAGGCCTGCAGCAGGACAAAACAAGAGTGAGCGTGCAGGAAGTGTGTCCGTTGGAGGATGGGCAGCAGGGCACAGCGGGGCCGTACCCCGAGCCTCCCGGGGCTGGAAGAGAAGGGTCCGTGGGAGAGGCAGGGCTGCTGGTAGACACTCACTGTGGGAGGAGACGGAGGTGAGGGTGGAGTAGTCTCTGGGTAGCGTGCCGGAGTGGGCGTGTTCTGTGCGGGTCAGCGAGTTGTAGTCTCGCGTGAGGGTGGAGGAGGTACTCAGCACCCGGTGGGACAGGTGGGGGCTCAGGTGGGTGCCGAGCGCAGCGTTGGCCACGGTCATCCTGTGCAGGGAGTTGGCACTGCCCGGGAAGGCAAAGTCCATCCGCCCATTCACCAGGTGCTCTGCAGGAGGACAACAGCGTCACTGGGACAGACCTGTACCCGACCCAGAGCCCCATGGGGTGGGCTGTGGCCCTTGGAATTCCTAGAATTACCTATGAGGAGGGGGCCTGGCATAACGAAAACCAGCCTCCCTTGGCCACCGGGGCAGAAGCTCCGTGTTCCTGGCACAGTCCTGGGGGCCACACAGGCTTCTGTAGCCCATGTCCGCTGGCCCTCAGGAAGCCAGTGTGGATGGTGGGAGCACGGCTGACTCCAGCTGGGAGACCTTGCAGTTACCCCTGCCTGGGGGGAAGCCCAAATGCCTGCCCTGTGTCCCTTCGGGCCTCTGAAGGGGTCTCCTCGGCTACTAGGGCCTAACCCCTGGACAGGGCAGACTTCTGAAGTTGTACGCTCCTGCGGGCAGTCCGACTTTGAGGACAGCCCAAATGCCTGCCCTGGGGTTCCGCTGGCTCTGGGGGCCCGCCTCCGCGCAGTGCCACCTCTCCAGGCCGGACAGGGAGCCTTTGTGGGCCGCCGGGCCACAGGGGGCTCGGGCCAGGCCCAGGCGGCGAGCGATCGCGCCTAGCTGGGGGCGGGGACGGGGCGCGCGGGCAAGCCCGTCACCTCCTGGGGGCCTGGGTGTGGCGCCGCGGGCTAGGCCGCCACCCGCCCCGCCCGTGCCCGCGTCCGCGCGGTCGTCGCGGGGGCCGCGGGGCGGCTCGCTGTCGGAGGAGCGCCCGCTGCTGGCCGACAGGCGCGGGATGAGCTCCGGGGGCAGCCGCCACGTGATGCGCCGCAGGTCCAGCTCCTCCCCCAGCAGGGGCTCGAACTTCCAGCCGCCGCCTTGGGAACAACGAAGGGCCGCGTTGGCACCGCCGGCGGGCGCGGGCGGCTGCGGGAGCCGGTCTTCGGGCTCTCCGGAATCCGAGTGCTGGGGGGGGGGCGCGGGTGGTCGCGGAGCAGGCGACGGGCGGGACCCTCGGCCCACGGGGCAGAGGGGAAGCCCTTCTCTGGGAGCCGGGGCTGCAGCTGGTGACGCAAGGTTCCCCCCCCTCCCAGGGGTGACGCTGGCTCTGCCACCAGCTGTGAGGTCTCCTGGCCGGAGCCTCAGTTTCTTATCTGTTGGACTGGAGAGATTAACATCTCCCCTGCCTGCCTCCCAGGGACAGTTCCAGAGGCCACAGAATGAGTCCCAGGTAGAGTTAGCCCCTGAGTTTAGGCATCTAATTCATACCTGCTGTTCTTTCTCAGAACCTCAAAACCCCCCACGACCCCTGGGCTTGGGTTCCTTAAGCCCAAGCTCAACCCTGTCAGGGATCCTGGAGGATTTTGACTCATGGCATGGTAGGATTGGCATCCTGTCTTACAGATCAGAATACTGAGGCACAGAGAGGGTGAGCAGTTCATCTGATGGCCCACAGCAGAGCCAGAGCTAAAACTGAGTCCAGGGAGTCCAGCTGAGGGCCCTTTATCCCATACTGTGGGAGTCAGGAGGGGAGAGGAGCAGGACCGCAGGACAGGGCAGGGCAGGGGGCCATGCCTGCCCTCTCCCACACACAGCCTTGTCCCTGGGAAGTGGCCTGAATGGGCTGAGTCCATGGCGCAGCCTTCCAGGAGTAAGGCTGTGCTTCCACATGGTCCCCTGTGCGTGGGCCACACTGGTTTTGTTCCTCTATACCCCGTGTCTGTGTGGTGCCCGCCAAATGGGAGGCTCTGCAGATATCCGTGTGGAGCTGAGGGGGCTCAGAGTCTTGATCTCTATGCCCCGTGGTCACCGGCCCCTTTGCTTTCTCTGGACACCAGGGCCAGCCCCACCTCCTCCGTGGGACTTCCTGTCACAGATCCCAGACCCACTCACCAGTGTCATCGGAGACACTAGGCCTCTGGCTGCCAGCAGGGGAGCGTAGAACGTCATCGCTGTACATGAGGAAGCTCTCGTAGTCCTCCCCACACTGGGCGTCCACAATGGGGATGTCCGGGATGATGGGAACTGCAGGAGTGGGAGGGGTGAGCCAGGGCCCCAGCCCCGACCCCCCACCCCCATCCTCCTCTATCCCCCCTCCGGCTCCCCTCCTCCTCACTCACTAGACATAGGTCGCTTGGGCTGGGTGGCCAGATTGATGATGGCCTCCCGTTCCGGGCCCCAGCCTGCCCCATTGCGCGCCTTCACGGTGTAGCGGTATGGCTGCGACTCCCGAAGGTTCTCAATGAGCAGCATCCGCTTCTTGGGACTGTCCACCAACACCTTTTTCATGGGTCCGATGGGTCCTGGGGCAGGGAGAGTGCCTCAGACAGGTCATTCTAGCTTCCTGTCTGGCCCAGCCCCACCTCTGATGTAGCATCCTCCTGCGTGGGCTCTTTACGTCCCAGAGGGAGCACAAGGAACAAGGCCGGGAGCAAGCAGCTGCGGGACCCCTGGGTCACGCCAAGCCCCGAGAACCTGGGCAAGACTGGTTTCAAGAAGTGTCACCAACTCTCCGAAGGGCTCATCCTTGAGTGGCAGAGCCAGAATGAGACTCAGTGTGGCTCCGCTGTCACTCCTACTGATTGCTGATGGTCCTGTGTCCGGGGTGCCCCTGCGCGATGCACATTCCAGAGGCGAGGACGCCTGTGCCTCGTCTACCACCAAACCCCAGGTGCTGAGCGCAGAGAGCGCCCAGTGCCACCGCAGCTGCCGAGGGGTCACGTGAGCAAGGACCGGAGCAGAGGGTGGGCTGGGGGAAGTTGCACTTTGAGGCAGGCTGTGGCTGGTGAGAGCTAAGGGTGTCGGGGTAGACTGAGGGTGTGCGGAGGGCCAGCAGGGTCAGGTCAGCAGAGAGCAGAGGCCAAGCAGCTCTCCTGCATTCACATCTAGAAGGGTGGACACGCAGCCCTGGGAGAAGGAGAACGTGACCCCCGTAGCTGCGGGCAAGTTATGGGGCCTAGGCCCAGGCCCAGCAAGAAGGGGCCTGCCATGCTGGAAGCCTTCTGGGAAACCAGATAAGGCACAAAAGACTGGAGGCCAGAAAAGGTCCCAGTCTCCAAAGAGCTCCAAAGGAGGCTTCTGGAAAATGATAGCTGATAAGCTTGTGTCTGCCCCCAGAGAACAACTGTGCTTCAAAAGAACTGGTTGGTGGAGGCCCCTCAGCCCGGAGAGGTTTCTAGCTGCCAAGGTGGGCACTGCTTCTTGGCCCACCCCTCACGTCCCTGTCAGCTTCTGGGAGAGGGGGAGATGGGCACTGATGCCCTCGGCCAGGAAGGCCATCCAGCACATTCCAGGGCATAGTCAAGAACTCAGCAGGGTGAAGCCATGGCTGAAATCAGAAATGAACTTTCGACAGGATACATATCACTCCTGGGATTAAAGGTGGGGTCAGAGGAGACTTCCTTTGTAACAGTGGTCATGGGTGGACTAGGTTTTAGAAACCCAGAACGCACCCAAGGTGTGATGTGCTGGTGAGGTTGTGTGTCGTCTGCTTGGCTGGTAAAGAGCAACAAGCCTGATGTTTAGAAAAATCTCTCTGTCCTCTGCCTCTTGGGCCACTCTGGCAGTGCTGAGCATTAACCACGTTAAGGCCCAGAGAGGTCGTATGAGGTGGTGAGCTCCCCATGCCTGGGAGGGATCAAGGAGAAGTGAGGGCATAGGAGGAGGTCGCTGGACCAGGTGGATGTGGAACCGATTTCCCTCACTTTCTCATCTTTGCAAGTGGTGGGATTGCCCACCCTCCCCTCCCTTCTAGGCCTGGGAGGAAATAATCGTGTGGCTAGATAAAATGTTACATGAGCTGGACTAAAAAAATTGTTTATCTGTAACTCAGGGCATCCTCTACTTGCTAAATCTGGCAACTCTTCTTTGGCCCTAAGAGAACTGTGTGAAAATGAGCCACCCTGGTTTCCTGTATGGAGAGGCACCCCTGAACTCGTGACATCACTGCACAAACAACTCACGCCTCCGGCCCCACCCGCCCTATTGGTCTTGGTATGCGACCACCCCAAACCTGACCACAGACCCGATGATGCCTCAGGCAACCAGGCATATGGGGCCCACCGCCACAGGGATGCTGTGACCTCCCTCCTGCTCTTTGTCCCCTTCCTGCCGTCCTTGGGGGTAGGAGGGGTCCAGGTCCTTACGGTTGTCCTCGTTGACCAAGCCGTAGCAGACCTCATAGGCTGTGATCTCGCCGTTGGTCTCCGCTGGCTCAGCCCAGCTCAGCTGGGTCACCGTGGAGGAGACAACATTGAAGGCCAGCCGCCCTGGCTCACTGGGTACTAGGGGAGGGGAGGGGAGAAGTGCAGCAAGAATGGTGTCAGGAGCAGCAGCAGCAGATGGAGGGCCAGGTTCCGGGAGGTGCTGGGGGGTGGGGTGGGGTGGGGCAGAGCTGGGCATCAGGGTAGCTCTGGGAAAGACAGAGGTGGTGAGGCCTCACCTTCCTGGTGGGTGCGGCAGGACACCAGGGAGCTGTAGGGGCCCTCGCCCTGCGCCCCATAGGCGCACACCTTCATCTCGTAGTCGCAATATGGATACAGGTTGGTGAGCTCCACAGAGGGCACCTTGCTGTCAAGCAGGTGGGCTTCGGACTCAGAGTCACCCTGGATCCAGTACTTGACCTGCCCCCAGGGGAGGAACGGGTCAGTGGGGAGCAGCATGGGGCAGAGCTGCTCGTCCCTCCAGGGGCCTCCTGCTCTTATCGTCCCCTTTTTGCACAGATGAGACACCAAGGGGTTGGTGACCTGTCAGGTTCACACAGTAGGGCTGGGGCAGAACTGGGATGTCTCCTGGGTGAGCAGAGGGACCACATTCCAGGAAGGAGGGCAGAGGTCTGAGAACTTCAGGGATGGGTCTTTCCTCTTCCCTAGGCAGATGGCGGCTCCCCTGTCCCCAGTGGGCCAAGCATGCCCTCTCCGTTCCAACAGGGGCCCTTTGGCCTCAGGTGGCCCACAGCGGGTACCAGGCTCCCCATCCACCTCTCTCTGCCTCCTGCCTTACCCTGTACCCTGTTGGCTTGCCAGGAGGGGGCAGCCAGTTGAAGTGGATCTTCCGGGACCCGGCAGCCTTGGCATTGGGGTTCTGTGGGGCGCCCAGGTCACCATGGTGAGGGAGTGATGACAGTGTCTGGCTTGTGAAGTTCCGGTCCATTTCGTCTGTAGGGAGCCAAGCCCAAGTGGGGCAGCCCGCTCAACCACATGCTCTTTGCCGGAGGCAAAAATCCAGCCTCACCACCAGGGGGCTCCCCAACCCTTCCCCACCAGCACTCAGATGACTGCTACACCCCCAGCCCTGTGGGTGGCTGATGCCCCCCGCTGGTGGCACAGAGGGCAGCCTGCCCTCCTAGTGGAGGACCCAGGAGGGTCTCAGGAGGAATGAGGAGGAGGAGGGAGTTCGTCTGTCCTTCTTTCTCCCTTGGCAGCTGAGGGAATATTCCACGTGAGAACATTTGTTCCTACACACCCCCTTTTTCCCCCTCTACCCTGAAAATCCTCCCTCTTCTCCTGTCTTCTGGGAAAACTTTCTCTGGGCTGGGCTCACAGACACCGCCAACCTAAGGACCCATGAGAACTGTTTCACTCTCCGGAAAACACTTGCATTTTAGTTGGAGCTGAGGCCCAAGTCAAAGGGCTAAAGCCTTAGCCTGGGGTTCGTGGCCGGCCAGCACGCTGCGTAGCCACAACGCCACTCCACCCTCTCTGGGTTTCCTCTTCTGCATAAAATACAGGACCCTTAGTTAAGCCGGAGGTTAAGATAAATAACAAGTAGGATTGGTATATCCCAAGTGTTGCATGGGACATACCTACACCCCAAATTTCACTGGCATCCTGTATTATTACTTGCCTCCATGAAGAGGCACTCAGCTCTCCCTCTGCACCTGTTTAACCACAGCCCTGGCTCTGCGCACCTGGGTCCCCAATGATGACGGTGGCTGAATGGGGCTGGCCCAGGCGGGCCCCAAACTTGGGGTTGGTGAGTTGAACATGAAAGCGGCGGGTCTGGCGGCCCCGCAGGAGGGAGTCCATCTCCTGCAGCTCCAGAAGCTTCACCTGCAATTCCTTCCAGGTCTCCCCAGGTTGGAACAGCAGCTCACCCTCTGCGGGGATGTAGTCCTAGAAGTGGGACGGGGTCAGGGTCAGACCAGGCCTGGGGAATGAATCACACCAAGTTCTCCACCCTGACCTCAGGTATATGGCAGAAACTATCCCACACAGACCATCCCACGGGGACACGAAATGGCTCTGTTTCTATAGCACCTCCCCCCATACCCCTGTGCATCAAGCACAAATATTAGCTCGTTTGATGAGGCGGAGCTACTACTGTCCCCATTTTACAGATGAGGAACCGAGGAACACACAGGTGGGGAAAATTGCCCAAGTTCGCACAGGTAGTTGTGGTAGAGCTGAGATTTGAACCAAGGCCCAGAGCTGGGGGTGTGTAGCAGACAAAGAGTCCCACATGGGCAGGCCCCACCCAGGGAGGGAGGAAATGCCCGCCCCGCACTGTGTCTCTGAAGTTTGGGATCCCACCAGGTCCCAGGCTCTGCCTTCTAGGTGGGGTGCCTCCATCAGCTCCAGCTTTCTTCTTTCTTTGTTTTTTAAGCTTTTCTTTATTTGAGAGATAGAGAGAGACCATGAGCAGGGCGAGAGGCAGAGGGAAAGGGAGCAGACGCCCCACTGAGCAGGGACTGTCCCCCCATGGGGCTCGATCCCAAGACCACGAGATCATGACCTGATCCAAAGGCAGATGCTTAACTGACTGAGACATCCAGGTGCCCCTCCAGCTTTCTTCTTTCAAAGCGTCAGAACTCTCCTGAGCCGCTGGGATGCGAGCGTCTGTGTATACAGACATGTATGGGGCCCGTCAGTGGGCCACTGGGGGGCGGGGAGCGCCTGTTCACCTGAGACCAGTAGGTGGCGCTGCAAACTAACATTTCAAGTCCAGGCCCGGTAGGGGGCAAATTCAACTGCCCGCAAATCTAAGAAAAGCAGGAGTTACCTGCTAGAACACTTTCAAACGTCAAAGTCACAAAAGACAAAGCGGGAGAAGTGTAGTAGATTAAAGGGAGACTTCAGACACACAAAACAAAATGCAATGCCAGATCCTTGATTGGTTCCTGGATTGGGGCAAAAAAAAAAAAAGCTCTCAAGGACATTGTGACATTGTGGGGACCTGTGAACGAGGGGAGATCTGAATATGGACCAATTGTAGGTATAATACTACAATGTGAGGTTACTTAAAGTTGGCAAGGAGGAAGTTGTGTAGAATAGCCTTGTTCTCTGCAGGAGCCGGCAGAAGCTGTAGGACCTACGTGATGTCTACCACTTACTTCAAATAGTTGCACAGTCGAAATGAGATGGAACCCAACTCTCCTTCCCTGTCTCTCTACAGTTACAGATAACAGATACATATATATCCACACATATATCTTGCATCTATTCCTGTGTCTGTAGGGAGGAGAGAGAAAACCAGGTGACTCTCTGTAAAGGGTAAATGGTGCTCATTTTTTTACTCTTTTCACTTCTCTGTAGGCTTGAAGTTTTTCAAAATAAAAAGTGGGGGAATAATAATATTTCTAAAAACACGTAAATGCCAACATATCTTTATACAAGCACAATAGAATCGCCAGAATCTCGTAGATAATATGGTATATTCAGTAAAATTTATGGACCTACAGTTTCTTCTTTGGAACTTTTATTGGGAGCACTGAAGTGGTCATGAGAATTGGTCCATCAAAGAAAGGGAAAAAGAAGGTATAGCCGGGCTGCAGAAGCCGGTGAGCACATGCTCCCTGCCTTTGTCTAACAGGCTTGTGGGCCCAGTGAGACTACATTCTATTATTCTCTGAGTCAATTGCTGATATAAATATTTTTAGTTTGTAAATGTCGATAATAAATTCAGAAACACAAACAAATCTGGAAGCCAAGCCAAAGCACATTCAACACCTGGATTTGGTTCTTCCTGGCTACCGGGGCCCCGGGATGGAGGGGACGTGGGCCCATGTGCCTGGCACTCCCTGCCTTCAAGGGCTGCTCTTGCCTCTTGCCCCTGGAAGGGCCTGCCAGGCAAACCGAGATAGCCCTTGGGGAATCTGCCCGGGGGCCATGTGGCTTCTGATCCCACCTCAAGAAGCCCAAAGCTCCAGGGGGTGCCTGGGTGGCTCAGTTGGTTAAGCATTTGACTCTTGATTTTGGTTCAGGTCATGATCTCAGGGCCCTCGGATCGAGCCCCATATCGGGCTCTGCGCTCAGCATGGAGTCTGTTTGTCCCTCTCCCTCTAACCAGTACTCGTTCTCTCTCTCTCTCTCTCTCTCTCTCTCTCTCTCTCTCTCTTAAATAAAGAAATAAAATCTTAAGGAAAAAAGAAGCCTAAAGCCCCAGGACTGGGGCAGATGGAGAAGTCCATTTCAGTCTGAGAGGTTTGGCTGCCCTGAGAGATGCTGACTTGTTACAAGAAGAGACCTGAATGATCTGGACGTGTCCCTGGCAGGGATGGGGCCTCACCTCGGGCACCACCAGCCCTTTTGGTGAGCGAGAACCACTGCTACAGAGTGGCACGAGCAGGTAGACGTGTCCTTGGAGGCTAGGCAGGGGCAGCACCAGCAGCTGCCGAGGCCTGCTCTCGCTGGGCCCCTGGGAGATGCCGCCGACCCCACGCGGAGTCTTACCCGGTTGCCCTGGGCAGTGTTATCCTGTGTGCGGTAGGAGACCTGCGACTTGCCGCTGTCCAGGATGCGCCGGATGACAGGAATGCGGGCCACTTGCTCCCCGCCGCTGACTGTGTACTCGGCCTTCTCAAAAGACACTATCCCACTGGCTGCAAGGACCCAGGCGGCAGTCAGGGCGACCGGGCTGGGCTGTGGACCCTTTGCAACGCCCACCCGCCTTCTGGCCCCGCCCGGCCTTGACTCCAGGAGTCTGCCTGTCCTTCCTCCCCCGCACCGCCCTCTGGGGAGAGCAGAGGAAGGGAATGGAAAATTCTTCCAGAAAAGACCAAGGGGGCCAGAACAGAGTCACACTGATAGCCCGGACGTGTCACGGCAGAGAAAGGAGGACAGGCAGGGGCATAGCCAGAGAGGAGGCCTCAAAACCAAGGGCCGGGGCACAGCTGGACAGAATACTGTGTTTGCTGGAGCAGATGGGCAGGAGGGCTCAGGGGCCGGGGCAGGCCCTCTGGATGCAGGAAGGATGGTCCTCAACAACCCGGGGTTCCCCGAGGAGCCAGCAGGGAAGGCAACGAGGGCATCAGTGGTACAGTGCCATGCTTCCCCTCTGGGTAGGCACGGGGGAAGTGAACTCCCACAGCCCTTCCTGTCTGCTGCCCGGGCATCCTAGCGACGTCCATTCAACCTCCCAAGTTCAGACGCCAGAAGGGAGGGAAGAACGGGGAGGGATGGGGCAACTTCAGAAGGACCCAGCAACCTACGAGGACTAGAGCAGAAGCTCCTTCATGAGTGCTCACTGCTAGACACGGCACTGATATAGAGACACAAGCCTCTTGAGAACCAGACGCCCATTTTACAGATGGAAAACCAAGCCTCACAGAGGTTAAGTGACTTGCCTAGGCCACATGGCCAGGCCCCACTTCCGCTCAAATATCAGGAGGAGAAGGGTTCCCAGAGCCCCCTTTCTACGCCCCCTGCTCCCTCTGCCCTGACCTACCTTGCTCCTTGATGATGGTGATGTTTACCAGGCGGCGGCCGAGGGTGGCGGTGCCCATTGGTACGTCGATGGCCTCCACCAGCAGCTGCTTCTCGTCCTCATCCTCGGGCCGGATGAAGAGGGGCACCCGCACGTCTACCAGCTCCACGCCCTCCTGGAACTCCACCATGCCCCGGGCATCTGGGTGGGTGTTGGGGGGGCAGTCAGCTGGGGCCAGGGGGCCACACCGGGGTGGGGGGCACAAGCGAGTGGTGCAGGGAGCCTGCCCACCTACCCTGGTCTGCCGTGAGGGTGTAGTAGCCCCGGGCCACCTTGAGCTCGTGGAAGGACCCCTGTTCCACCTGCTTCTCCGTCAGCTTCAGCAAAGCCTGCTTGGCTGAGCGGGGCGCCATCAGCACCGTGTCCACGATGGTGTGGTCCTGCCTGGGGTGCGGGTGGGGGTGGGGTCAGGTGGGGATGTGTCAGGCCGGCCAGGACTCTCGCACCTGCCCCCCAGTCCCCCCTCCTCCCCATTCTTTCCCTAGCAGGAACAAGATGCCCAGCAGCAAAAAGGGCAGGGTCTTTGGAACCCGGCCGTCCTGGAGGCCCCGGCCGGCCCTGCCACCTCACCCCGTGCCTCGGCCAAGCCACTCTGCCTCCTTGAGCCTCAGGGTTCTCATCTATGAAATGGGCTCCCTCCCTAGGCCCCTCCAGCCTCCCCTCTTCAGGTGGGCTCCCAGGAGTAGATGAAGGACAGGGCAGATGCTATGGGTATACGGGTGCTGGAGTCAGACAGGCTGGGTCCAAATCCGGGCTCTAGTTCTCAGTAACCAGGTCATCTGGGGTGAGACACTTGACTGGGGGCTGCCCCACCCATATGCCTTCAACTCACTTTTTCCCGGCGTTGGGCTGCTGCCTGTGGGGGACCAAGAGGGGACTGTGAGCTGTATAGTGTGTGGGGTGCGGGCATGCCCTGCTTGGGGGGTGTTCCCTAGAGTGGGTGGTCTGGGCAGCTCCCCCCACCAACCCTGGGCCCCCAGGACCCACCGGAACTTAGTCTGCTGGAGCTTGTGTGAGTCTGGGATCTGTCGGTACACCTCATTCAGCTGCCGGGCAAGGAGAAGCGTGAGGCTGGCACCCTGGGTAAGCCTCCCTCCCCAGAGCCATCTAGGCCCAACAGACATGGTTGGCTGGGGACATGCACAGGGGCCCGCACATTGTCTTGTCCCCTTCTGGAAACATTCACAGGATGATCCCAGGCCAGGCACATGTCCTAGGAAGCCCCTCTTTACTACTTGGAAAAATCCAGGTTCCACAGCAGCTTTCCCTTTGCTCTTCCTTTCCCGGGGTCACACCCGCGCCCAGAGATCAGCTTCATTGGCCCTTACATTCTCCTCCACCTCCTGGCGCAGCTGGTTACACTCTCGTGTGTCAGGCTTTAGCAGGTTCTCGGTGCACAGGCGGGCAAGGCGCAGGGACAGCCCGTAGGGCACTAGGGACAGGCAGGATGGTGGTCATCAGCACCCCGCGCAGCAGGCACCCTGGGAGCCCCCTCTGGGAGCCATGCTAGGATGGGGGGCTGGGAACCAGCGGGTCCACTGAGATCCTGAGGCCTGGAGCCCCATCAGGAAAGGTAGAAGGTGGCCACGCCCCTGTGTGCGCCCAGCACCCAGAGAAAACAGGAATGCTGTGACTTGAACACTGGGACCATGGGGAATGTGCCCCAGGCCCCAGAGCATTGCCAAGAGCCACGGTGCCAGGCCCTGCCCTCACCCAGCTCTGTGGGGTTGGTGCTGGAGGCGTGGCTGGCAAAGCCAGGCCGCTGCACGTTGTTGGTGATTTTCCATCGGACCACGTCCCGTCCCTTGAGGTTCCCGCTGCGCAGCATGGGCGTATCCAGGTGGTCCGAGGCCATCAGGTTCTCCCGCAGCATGTAGTGGTCTTCCTTGAAGCCCACCATGTGACCTGCGTGACGGGTCCTCCGCATGGGGCCTCACCCTAGACCCTCTCCAATGTACCCCCCCCGGGTGGGACCCCAGGCCTCCTCCCTCTGTTCCAGACTCAGCCCCTACTTCCCCTCCACCCTATCTGGGAGAATAGCGGTCACAGCCCTTGCCGCCCCTGCAGATGGTGAGCCAATACCTCGGTTGCAGCAGGGGAGAAGTGCCAGGCAAGCCTAGAAGACAGGGTGGATGGGGATGAGCCTCTTTCTCAACTGTATTTGATCGTAGATGTCTTTTTCTCTGTAACACACACTGATATCCCACAATACTAGGGCTACTACATGGTGCCTTCTCTGTTCCTACAATTTAGTATTCTGTGCCCGGCCATAATCCATGCTTTCCTGCCTCTTAGCTCTTCTCCCCAGTGAGATTATCAGCTCCTGGTGGGCAAGGCCCTTTCTTCCCTGTTGGTGGCCCTTTGCATGTACCTGACCTGAGGACAAGTCATCTCAGGTACAGGCCACTGACG